>ONZH01023595.1:0-73076 GCA_900303285.1 Rhinella marina | reverse complement strand
TTTTTCCAGCCAATGCATGTAGACGCCGTTTTCGCGCTGCCAGCGTGCTCAGCGTGCCTGTCATACCCCCCTGCATGTTGATTGGTGGAAAAAGAGCGCCAGGGAAGGTGGGAGGGGAAACGAATTCTAAGTGCGCCATCGCCGTTATACTCGAACGAAATCGAGTATGCCAAATAGCGTAGTATTCGATCGAATACCAGCTCGATCGAACACTACTCGCTCATCTCTAGTTATAAACTGCAAGCCTAATAGTATATTTAACCTCAGTGGAAGGATAGCAATGCCAAAATTTGCAGGTTTGCTTTATTCTGCAGGCACCACTAGGGGGCGCTCACTGTATCTATGCAGTTAAATTGAATCTGTACTAGACAATCAGAGCTCTTTCTCCCTCTCCTTTATATATGGTGTCCTGCCACTTATGTGGATTTTCACGGACCGCGGTCCAGACCTGCTGAGAGCATGAGCGCACTGCGTCATTGGTAGCTATGACGCCATGCACTTTGTGCCGCCACCGCTGTACACTAATACACTCGTATGATCTATACAAGTGTATTACTTTACAGTGGCGGCGGCATGAAGCAAACAGCGTAATAGCTACCAATGACGCGGTGCGCTAGTGCACTCAGCAGGACGGCAGGACGGGTTTTCACGGGGACAAAACTGAAGCGTTTTATTCCGGTATTGACCCCTATGATGGAACTCAATACCGGAATTATAAAACGCTAGTGTGAAAGTAGCCTAAGACATTTGCAGTCTGTCAAGAAAACCACAGGCATGCAATGAGGTTCTTATTAACCCTTTCTGCAGTTCAAGGACTGAGGGGTGCAGATTTAAGACACGGATGGCCAGTCCGTCTCAAAGTGTGGGGGATGTCTAAGCAGTAAAGTCTTTCTGCCATAAACGTGCACAATACCTTTCTGGCTGGACCTTCTAAGATGTTTGCCCTCCTTCTCACAAGGATAATCTGTTGGTGAGATATCCTCTCAGCAGCTGTCTTCTCAGACATGAAGGATCTCTGAGCCCTGGCCTAGTTTTCAGTAGCTTGCACATGTAGGTATTCTCTCTTGCTCTGCTCAGACTAGATACCTCACTAACAAACCGGGCGGTGGACCTAGTCCATCACCATAATAACCTAAACGGGCTGCCAATTTGTTAACCATTTGGTTGCCTATATATTGTTATTAAAGGGGTTGTCTCACTTCAGCAATTGGCACTTATCATGTAGAGAAAGTTCATACAAGGCACTTACTAATGTATTGTGATTCTGCATATTGTTTCCTTTGCTGGCTGGATTCACTTTTCCATCACATTATACACTGCTCGTTTCCATGGTCACAGACCACCCTGCAATCCATCAGCGGTGGCCGTGCTTGCACAATATAGGACAAAGCGCCGGACTCTCTGGTCGCCGGGACTGTGGGAGTGCGCATAGTCCAGCACTTTTTCCTATAGTGTGCAAGCACGACCACCGTTACTGGATTACAAGGTGGCCGTAACCATGGAAACAAGTAGTGTATAATGTGATGGAAAAATGAATCCAGCCAGCACAAGAAACAATATGGACAATCACAATACATTAGTAAGTGCCTTGTAGTAACTTTCTCTACATCAGGGGTGCACAACCTGCGGCCCGGGGGCCACATGTGGCCCTCAGTATCATTCTTTGTGGCCCCAACCATCTGGTGACAGACATGTATGTCTATGTCTTGTGGCTGCTCACCATGCATTTTTCATGTATTCTCCCATTAGATGGGAATCCTGGAGGTGTAACCAGACATTTATAGTATATACTGTATGTACAATATGCCATAAATACAGTATATCAGTTGGTAATACCCCTTTAACTTTTATTTTTGGCCCTTGGGATTCTTTCAGTCTGACAATGTGGCCCCCAACCAGAAAAGGTTGTGCAACCCTGCTCTACATGATAAATGCCACTTGCTGGAGTGAGACAACCTCTTTAAAGGGATTCCGTCAGCAGGATATGGGGTATAGAGATATTCACATCTATGTATTACTCTCTGATACAATAATTAGCAGGAGGGTGGGCCGGGAGACAGCTCCTTAAGTGAGTAATTAACATATGAATTAAAACAATTTTTTAAAGAAACTACTGCTCTGATAAAAGTAAGAATAGTATATTTGGAATGACATTGCAGAGGCTAATACATAGATGTGAATATCTCTATATCCCATAACCCCATATCCTCCTAACAGAATCCCTTTAACCCCTTCGCGCCCAGTGCCGTAATAGTACGGCACTGGGTGCGTGTTTCAAGATGGCGCCCGCTCCTGCACAGAGCGGACGTGATGGCCGCAGGTGACCTGCACACCCTACTAGCAGGCACCCGCGGTTTGGAGTCTATGATATAAGCAATCAGATGATTGCTAGTTATAGTTCCCTATGGGAACTATAAAAAAGTGTAAAAAAATAAATAAATAAAGTTTAAAAAAAAAAAAAAAAAGGTAAAAGTTCAAATCACCCCTCTTTTCCGAAAATAAAAATAAAAGTATTAAAAAAATAAAAAAATGCACATCATGGGTATCACTGTGTGCGAAAACGCCCATATTATAAAAATAAAAAAAAATATTTCCCATACGGAAAAAAGCGAAACGGAAAAAAGCGTCAGAATGGCCGATTCGCCATTTTTTGTTGCTTTTTTAAAAAAAATAAAAAATAAAAAGCGATCAAAAAGTCATACACACCCCAGAATGGTATCAATAAAAATTTCAGATCGCCCCGCAAAAAATTAGCCTCCATGCAGCTCTGTACACAAAAATTCCAAAAAGTTATAGGGGTCAAGAACTGGAAAAAAAAAAAAAAAAGTTCAACTTTGTAATTTTTTTATCACTATCAAAATGCAAGAAAAACTCTACATATTAGGTATCGCCGGATTCGTACTGACCAGTATGGTCAGTTTTAACGCACATCGAACGTCGTAAATTAAAAACCCGTAAAACTGTGGCGGAATTGCGTTTTTTTTTGCAATTTCACCCAGTTTGGCTTTTTTTTCCTGCTTCCCACTACACCATATGCAATATTAAATGGTGGTGTTGGAAAGTACAACTTGTCCCGCAAAAAACAAGCCCTCATACAGCTATGTGAACAGAAAAATAAAACAGTTATGGCTGTATCAAGGCAGGGAGGTCAAAACGAAAACGCAAAAACGAAAAAACCTCCGGGGCTTTAGTCAACCCGTTGCAAGTTGCATATTTGACTTGTGAAACAGGAGGATCAGGATGAGCAAGGTGTTTTGCATTGCATGAGATTACGAGAGCACCAGGGTCCTCTGGAAGAACTCTTGCTGTACTGTACAGTTCATTCCAGGTCAGAGCTTCTGTTCAGTAGTTTCATCCGCACGGTTCAAATTGAACAATGGACTTACAAGGACGCGCCGCCCGCCTGCGACATGCAGCGACCTCTTTTCACTTTGTATTATAGATGTAACCTTATGATGGAACCGATAATGGCAAGGGAAAGTGTCACCCGGATAATGAGCGGCCATGGACGATGTGACAAATTTCACACAAGAAGTAACTTTTCTGCTCTGCCGCCTCTGGTTTTTATCACCTTTCCGCGTTGTTAGGGATTTATAGCATCCAGATGTGCCATTATCCCGCCTGCTGTGCGCCGTTCAGCCTCCCTGCCTGTTATAAGAAAAACCATCAAGATGATAACTTATTAAAAGTTACAGCACAAGGTCACCTCTACACAACCACTTACATGCGTCTAGCTCTTTTCTACAGGTAATGCTATCCTGGATTTTCACTCATCCTATACTCCAGTCACATCCAGAGCTGCGTTCACAACAGGGCGGATATAGGAGCTCACATTTTCCAACGTTTCCCTTTGTTCAATGACTCTATGTAAAGAAGAGGTGAAAGCAAAACATAAGCGTCCCTCTATATCCCCAATGATATAACAATGATTACTGCGTTCCTCTGTTATTCCTCCTGGACGTAAATGAGGTAGGGATGTGTGGCCCAGATTTACTAACACTGTATAAACTTCCGCCAACTAGCCCTTTTCCAGATTGATCACAGGGGTTCAGGAGGCATGATAAATCTGGTGCAGGGATAGACGCTTTTCTCTGACTATGTGTTAAAGATAAGCGAATATATTCGCCGATTCGTATATTCGTTACGAATCTTCGCTATTTCCAACGCCGAAGCGAATCAGAAACCTTCTTATGAATCTTCGTAAATCCCTGCTCACTAACGCTAAGTACGCCTCAGATAATTTGTACCCTAATGCTACGCATCTAATAATTTGTGCGCTAATGCGTACGTATTCAGTTAAATAGCGTACTTTTACTGTATGTTCGTTATTTGTGCGAGCCTAGATTCGCTTATCTCTACTATGTATCTACTATGGACTGGTTTACTCTGAGACAGGGTATTACGCCATAATTTTGGTCCAATGATGGCGCAAAATGTTACATCTTTGGCCCCACCCCTTTACAGTGAAGCCCCACCCCTTTCCATTAAGCTATGTTATCATTACAAACATGTCGGAATAAAGTGTAGCAATTCTAGTTGAGCCAAATGACGCTAGTTTTTAGACAGATTTTTGGCGCAGACACATTGTTAAATCTGCGCCGTAGTTTTTTTTGTTTCGCTTTTATAATGTTTTTTTAACAGCTCTTTTTTTATTTGGAAAACATGGAAAAAAAAGGATAGGGAAATTGTGTGTAGGGACACACCCCTTTCATACTTCCAGGAGGAATGACAGACGACCACATATAGTCTATTCATCATCTCTAACAGTTACTTTAAAGGGGTTTTCTGGGATTTTACTACTGATGACGTATCTTCAGGATGGGTCATCAGTATCTGATCGGTGGAGGTCCAACACCTGGGACCCCCGCCGAACAGCTGTGTGAGAAGGCACTGGTGAGTGCCACGACCTTCTGGTTGTGCTTGGTGAGCAGGGAGAAGGACCCGGCGTTCATCAAAGCCTTTTCAAACAGCTGATCGGCCATGGTCCCGGGTGTCGGACCCCCACCGATCAGATACTGATGACCTATCCTGAAGACAGGTCATCAATAGTAAAATCCCAGAAAACCCCTTTAAGGCCCCAATGATTTTTGTTTTTTTAGTTTTTGTTTTTTTTAACCCATTTCAAAAGCTGTAACTTTTTTATTTTACCGTCCAACCAGCCGTATGAGGACTTGTTTTTCCGCAGCGCAAGTTGTATTTTTTAATGACACCATCTGAGACCTCTACTGTATTGTATGGCGGCTTGAAAAACACTTTAGGATTTAATTTTTGCAATGTTCACTGTGCGATAACGGAGGCATGATAGCTTTATCTTGCAGTTAGTACAACTGTGGTGATAACAGTGCGGGCAAAATTCAGGCGAACCTATCTAACCCTGGATCAGAATTGAGGAGTAAATACGAGCAGCTTGGAGAATCAGGACACAGCACAACAGGAGGTGGTCAAGGATGATTCTAACTTTACAGAAGTCAAGGTGGGGTTTATGGACCCTTTCAAACAAAGAAAAGTCATGTGCATAAAAATGAAGATTGTGAGTAGAGATGAGCGAAGTTTACAAAAATTCAATTTGGCAGCTTTATGGAATTTCAGAAAGAAATTCGATTCATAACAAATTACTTCATCGCGAAGCGCATTTCTTTGCAAGTTAATGGGAAAGGCAGTGCGTTATGATGTCATAAAGCTGGCAGGCATAGTGATGTCATACATCACCATGTACAAGATTCATTCAAGACGTCCGCGGATGAGGTGAGTATAATTTTATTTATTGTTTTACCACCATTGCAGTGAAAATTAATTAGTTACCATGAAGCACGAGGAAATTTGGCTTTGCGGTGAATCGAATTTTCCTTGAAATTTGGATCGAAGTTGTCCTATTACCTCTGTCCTAGTTGGCAAAAATCCTTATGCCTTGGTATACTAATATAATTAAGCACATGTGTGGGTGAGCTTTCTACAGAAAGTACCGGTATTACTACGAACACTACTGTACTCTCTTACAAATTCCATCTTTTGTGAGTAATTGAAGGATCTGCACAGGAAGTACTGATTCCCTCCTGAGCATCCCTCAATTACATCTACACAATCCTGGATCTTTCCAGTAAGGATTCCTATTTGTAAAGCCTTATCTTGGCAGTTTTCTTTTTGCAAACCTTAGATATTCCCCAAGATAGCAGCCTCCAACCAGTATATACAAGCAGTATGAGCATACCCATCAACCACCCACTTACACCTCTAAACCACTTGGTTGGGTTCTGTCAGCATTGGGTCTGTGACATCACCACAGGGTAGCAGACTGCTGTCTGCAGACTGCAACACCATGGGTCCCTGCTCTTGCCTACCTCGCAGAAGGAGCAAGCAACCGGCAGCATACCGCCGCATCCGCCCTCACAGCCAGGTCTCCACTTGTGTGCTATAGCACACGCACATGCACCTGTCCCTTTGATATTGATGCCTCCTGATTACTGTCTCCACCCGGAGGTGGGGTTACTGGTATTTAGGGCAACTTCACTGACCATGAAGTGCCCAAGCGTGGTTGTCATACTTGTTAACCTCTGCTGAAGCTTTCTGCTGCTCTGATCTGCTGAGTACTGGACTTTGTCAATTAACCCTGACCTTCCCTGCCTGTCTGCCTGCTACCTGGATTACCTGGACTATTGACCCTTGCATTGCCTGTCTACAATTCTACCTGCTACCTGGATTACCTGGACTATTGACCCCTGCATTGTCTGACTACAACCCTGCTTGCTGTCACCAGTAAGTTTGCCTGGACTTCTGACCTTGCACTGCCTGACTATGAGTCCATCTGAACCTGTATATCGTATTACTCTGAACTGTGTTTTGCCTTTGTTTCAAGTGACTTTTGTTTACCTTCTGCCAGTAAAGATCATCTGTTCCATTACTCTGCCTCAGTTAGACTCTGTACACACTCCTGCAGTTAGCTGCTTTCTGGGTGGCTGGTTTAAACACCAGTGTCCTGACTCTGGGAGTTATTATGCTGCATTCAATCAGGGATCAGACCCTGAAATGTTAAAGTCCCTTACTGGGACATAAGTGAAATGTTAAAAAAAAAAGTTAAATAAAAGTGTTTTAACAAAAAAAAAAAAAAATAAAGTTTCAATAAAAAAAAGCCCATTCCCCATAAAGAAACACATAAAAATAGAAAAAAAAAATTTGTTTGTAAAATCAGTTTTGAATACCTTGAGGGGTGTAGTTTCTAAAATGGGGTCATTTTTGGGTGGTTTCTATGATGGAAGCCTCACAAAGTGACTTCAAACCTGAACTCGTCCTTAAAAAGTGGGTTTTGGAAATTTTGTGAAAAATTTCAAGATTTGCTTCTAAATTTCTAAGCCTTCTAACATCCCAAAAAAATAAAATGTAATTTTCAAAGTGATCCAAACCTGAAATAGACACATGGGGAATGTAAAGTCATAACTATTTTTGGAGGCATTACTATGTATTTTAAAAGTAGAGAAATTGACATTTGGAAATTTGCTAATTTTTCTAAATATTTGGTAAATTTGGTATTTTTTTATAAATAAGAATGAAATATTTTGACTCAAATTTACCACTGTCATGAACTACAATATGTGAGGAGAAAACAATCTCAGAATGGCCTGGATAAGTAAAAGCGTTCTAAAGTTATCACCACAAAAAGTGAGACATGTCAGATTTG
This sequence comes from Rhinella marina, assembly GCA_900303285.1. Lineage (NCBI taxonomy): Eukaryota > Metazoa > Chordata > Amphibia > Anura > Bufonidae > Rhinella > Rhinella marina. Next base: position 65,404 of record ONZH01023595.1, on the reverse strand, counting down.
CTAAAAATGGCCTGGTCCTTAAGGTGAAAAATGGCAGGGTCCTTAAGGGGTTAACCATCTATCCCACACCTGTGTGGTCACTGGATAAATGGACAAGGTGCTAAAGAACTTATTTATATGCTCCTTGATACCACATGGGGTTCCCAATGGGTCTAGGGGTCTGCAGCTCTATAGTAAAGGGCATGTTTAGAGATTGCATTTACATATACGTTGTCATAAGGAAAAATTAATGTGGTGGGTATAAGGCAGGCAAGTGTACATGCATCGGACACTCCAGGTGGGACCCACCCATAGTCGCCTGGTCACAAACATAATGCATGTTGCCCGGCAGTCTATAGGTGTATGTTTTGCCATGCAGTGCCTTGACTGTTAAAGAGAGAACATTCACATCTACAGTCAACTACTTTCCATTACTCTAAGAGCAATAGAGTTTCTTGGTCCAGTCTTCACCCATTCATCAAACGTATCCTGTATGTAAAGAGTATTATACCTGGGAGGAGGAGTAGTACCAGTCATCAGCTTCTCACTCTGCGTACCTGAATTGTATTGTATTACATAATTAGCCTTTTTGCATTGTTTGCGAATATGCCAAAACAAACATTTTACAACTATATACACATATATCAACAAGCTACGGAATAAGACCTGAAAACTACCTGCAGTATTCCCAAAATCCAGCTCCACCAAAAATGTTTACATTTCCTAGGACTGAATGATGGCCGATAAACTTATCGTCCCAGTCATTATTTAAAGGGCATCTGTCAGCAGTTTTGTACCTATGACACTGGCTGACCTGTTACATGAGCACTTGGCAGCTGAAGGCATCTGTGTTGGTCCCATGTTCATATGTGTCCGCATTTCTGAGAAAAATTTACTTTTAATATATGCAAATGAGCCTCTATGGGCAACGGGGGTGTTACCCTTACTCCAAGAAGCTCTGCTTTCTCTGCCACTACCATGCACTTTGACTGACGGGCCCAGGTGTGATTACATTTTCACCGCCTGGCCCTGTCAAAATGCAGAGGGAGCAGCAGTTGCAGAGAGAGAGCTGAGCCTCTAGGTGTAATGGTAACGCCTTCGTTGCTCCTAGAGGCTCATTTGCATATATTAAAACATTGTTTTTCTCAGCAATGTGGGCACATATGAACATGGGACCAATATAGATGTCTTCAGCATGTAACAGGTCAGCCAGTTTAATGGGTACAAAACTGCTGACAGATGCCCTTTAACACATTATTTAGAGTCCGTGGTGGTAGCATGGTCAGTCCAAGCAGGCACACTTTCAATAGGTTTCAGGCTTCAGGATCCTCTTGCAGTGGCTAGCATGTGTCCAAGTGTCCATGCCCTGGAGTTTCACAGAAGTGACAGTGACCAGGTGGACCTGATCTGGTTCACTGTATCTCGGCACCAACGTCCTATGGATATGTTTGTCAGCATCCAATCTCCTGGTTTCAAATTGTGTGTTCCCTGCATGCAAATGATATCTGGGATGGAAGAAAGAACATGTTTGTAGGTTTCAGTTAGATGCTTATGTAGTCCCTGTATATACTGAGACAATGACCCATGAGTAGCTTGCAGCTGCTGGGGACAGAACAGCCCGGTTTTTGGGATATTGGCAAAAAGTATTTCATATGAAGATAGTTTCTCCTGTCTTCTAGGGGTGATGTGTAGGTAGACACTCCACACAGGGCAACTGTGTTTCCTCTATACATTTTGGAATTTTTAATTTCAGGGTACCATTTAAACGTTCCGCCCTGCCACTACTTTGTGGGTGCTAAGGAATATGGAAGGCCTGTTTGATCTCTTTCATGAGTTCACCAGTGAAATGTAAGCCCCTATCACTTTCTATAGTCTTTGGTAGTCCATATCTACAGACCACTTAACTTATGAACTTTTTAACTGTGGTCTTAGCATCTGTTTTAGCCACTGGCCAGGCTTCAGGTCATCTTAAGTCTACACAGACCATGGCCACCTGCAATCTCTGGAACGGGTAATCTGGTGTCAGGGTGCACCTCCTGGGTACTCGGGTAGACTTGCCAGGGTTATGCCTTGTCACGTAAGGCATCCCTTTACACATTATGCAGCCACATTCTGAAACCCTGGGGCAAAACATTTCTGTAAAACTATGGCACACATTGCTCCCTTGAAGTTAAGAAACACTGAATGGGATAGGCAGACCATCATGGGAAACAAACAATGGAGCAGGCAGACTTTAGTGTGTACATACCATGATCCTCCTTCTCTTTGTATGGCACCTCCCTCCATCCATGTTTTTCTTGTGAGTGGATGTCTGTTCTGGAGGACCAATGACAGTTCTCAATCTACTGCAGGCATGGCCAATGGGGTGCCCGCCATCAAGGAGAATAATGCTGCCTTTATGGCTGCCTGATCTGACAATGTATTCCCCAGAGATTCAAGGGTCATCATTGATGTGTGCTGACACCTTCACCAAGGCTGCCCTTTTATGTAATATCAGACCAATAGCTGTTGTACAGCCTCAGCATTCTTTATTGGCTTACCTGCAGTGCTCAAGAAATTGCAGCTCCGCCAAATGGCTCCAACATCATATTTTACACCAAATGCAAATGGTAAGGCGCAGTATAGTAGTAAGTCACATAAGATTTCAACGTACAATGAGTAAGATTTATGTACTAAAAGAAAAGTCCCACTGAAATTCAAACAGGAGTAATAGGTAGTAGTAGTGGCTGTAGTAGCACAGTATGGAATCTGATAGAGCAAGAGATGTGCAATTTTGTAGGAGTAATAGTTGTGGCAGTTGTAGCATCAGCAATAGCAACACAGTATGGAACCTGACAGACAAGGTAGGAGAGGTGTGGCTGTGTAGGTGTGGTAGGACCTGTAGCAGCACAGTATGGAACATGATGAACAGACAGACAGCAGCAGTGGTATGATTGGGCCAGAGATAAATAGCACAGTCAACAATAGCAGATGTACTTATTGGCCTCAGTCACGGATCCATGTCTGATTCATTTTTACAAATTTGACGTTTTCAACACTTGTGGTGAATAATTTTGTCCGCTTCAGTGTTATGACACCACCTCCTTCATAGAATACCCTCTCTGATTGTACACTGGAGGCTGGACAAGACAGTATGTGAAGCAAACTGGGCCAGTTCTGGCCACTGTTCCAACCTGCTAACTCAGAAGTCCATGGGGTCAGTGAACAGGTTATGTGCAGAAGAAAGGACACAGTCCAGGTAAAAGTGAGCCTGGTAGTTCAGGAGATTTGAGTCTATTTGCTGATGTTCGTCAGGTTGACACAGCAGTGCAGACTCAATATTTCTGCCATTGTCGCTAACCACGTTGCCCAGTTATAATTGGTGAGGAAACATCCAGTGAGAAATTTGCTGCTTGATGCACATTGGCGACTGATCCATTGTTTGAGCTAGGAGGGAGGTTGAGTGGACAATTCCAAGGAGTGGTCTATGTTCTCCGCCACACGAGAGTTCAAGGCAGGTATGGCTTTGTTGAGAAATAATGGTGGCTAGGTATCTTCCATTGAGTCTAAGCACATTCCACATTCCATAAACGCAGTGGAATCCATTATGTGGTATGGCAGCAACTGCACTGTTAGCAACTTGGCCAGGTGGAAGTTCAGTTGGCACACAAGTGGATTGTTGTTTTCTGGCCACACATAATGCTAAGGATGTCTGACAATGGAGCTTAGGACAAGGAGCAGGGTTAATCTGAGCAAGAAAAGCAGTAGTTGATGATACGACACTATACTGCTTGAAGATATGGCCTGGCTGATAGAATGATGACAGGAAAAAGGAGGACATCATGTTCTGATTACTTTTCCGTATCAGATGATGCCAGTTTATGTGCTTTATGAGAGCAGTAGTCCCAACATTTGGGCTTGAATGCCCATGGTTAATTGTTATACTACAGCATTATGATGGTCTTGTCTGCAGGCACTGTGGAGAAAAATTCCCATACAGGATATACTCTGGCAGAGCCACCAGCAGCCGACCTTACCCTAGGTCTGACACATTTTAAGCCTGCACAAACATCATCAGCGGCATCTCTTATTTCCGAGCTGACTAAAATAGAAGCAGATCTGGCCCTGGCAGTTTCTTTCTTTTGGCTCTACTCTTTATTGCCTCCACCACCACCCTCCTTATGTGACATCGGCTCCTCATTACCCTGATCCCAGGTTCTGTCCAACACAAAATTATCATCATAGTCATCATCTTCCCCGCCTTTTCACTCAGAATGTTCTAGTGAATGTCATAGGCTCCTTGCCATCATGGCTACCATTGCCTCTTCCACCTCCAACTATGAATTTCAGTCTTCAGCTATGGATTTCAGTCATCATAATCTCTGTTTCTGACTGAACCTCCTCCTCATGGCAGTCCAAATGCTGTCTGTTCTCACACAACTCATCAGGAGGAATGTGCTGAACCATGGATCAAAGGTACAGTATCAGAGTCAGGGGTGACATCAACATCATCCAACTGTGTCGATGAGTAAAAGCCCCTTTACACAGCTCGATAGAGCAGGCGATGGTCGGAAAGGAAGTGTTCCTTCCTGGCAGTTGCCTGCTAGTTAGTGGAGGAGACCGCTGCATTAACATGCCGTGATAACCTTCACTATATGTGGATGAACGATAGCTACTGCCATTGGTCGTCCTCATACACATTCATTATTCCTGGGCAGCAGAATGCTGCTTAGAAAGCACTATCTACCGCTCAGAAATAATGATATAAGTGTCCGGATAAATGAACATTTTGCTCGTTCATCAGGTAATCGGTGGCGCCTTTACACAGGCAGATTCAAAGGATCGAACGCTTGTACAAATGTCCCTCCACAATAATCTGCCCAACAATCAGGCAATCCTCTTCGTCTCTTTGTCTTCAATAATAATTAGTGATGAGCGAGTCGAAGCGACAGGATTCGGGATTCGCTCGAATATTGCCCGCTTCGGCTCGGCTCGGCATCACGAGGCAGCGCGGACTCGTGACTATCCGTGCGTCACTGCCCACGTGAAATGCCCGTTTTTTTCAGCCAATCAGCAGCAAAGGTAACCCTGTGGGAACGCCTGCTGTGATGTAACAGCCCCTATGTCTCCCCAGCACTGATTGGCTGGCAGTGACATGTGACCGAAATTGACCTATGGTAGGGAGTCTAGGATCAGCAGCCTCAGCCTCATTCTGCATTGGGAAGGGGACCAGACAAGACATAGGAGAGTTAGCTTGTGTAGTGTGTGCAGCAGGCAGTTAGAACTTAGGAGTTAGGAAGCAAGAAAAGTCTTTTTAAAGACTATCTTTACTCTGAAAAACAGTATATACTATCAGCCTGTATTCTGTGTAGGAAAAGAAAGCCACAACAGTCTGTTAAAAAGCAATTGATTCTCTGAAGGAAACTACAGTGTATGCTGTCAGCCTTTGTGTGCAGAGCTGGTACACAGGCACAAACTATACATATCTTAAACAGATATATTGCTGTGCATGATAGGATAGGTCTGAAAAGAATTGCACCAGCATATTTAACTATATAGTGCATTTAATCTGAGTGAGCTCAGCTGTCATAGACGGTGCTGTGAATACGGAATACATCTCATCAGAGTGCCATATACCGAACAGCGTATAGATACCGTATTGCTCTGTGGTTTTGCGTTTAAGTTGTGCAAAGTGCGCATATTTTTTGGGGGGATAGGTCTGAAAAGAATTATAGCAAAATATCTGGTACAGGATAATGACACAATGACACTTGGGGTACAGGATAATGACACTGACACTTGGGGTACAGGATAATGACACTGACACTCGGGGTACAGGATAATGACACTGACACTTGAGGTACAGGATAATGACACTAACACTTGGGGTACAGGATAATGACACTGACACTTTGGGTACAGGATAATGACACTGACACTTGGGGTACAGGATGATGACACTGACACTCGGGGTACAGGATAATGACACTGACACTTGAGGTACAGGATAATGACACTGACACTTGGGGTACAGGATAATGACACTGACACTTTGGGTACAGGATAATGACACTGACACTTGAGGTACAGGATAATGACACTGACACTTGGGGTACAGGATAATGACACTGACACTTGGGGTACAGGATAATGACACTGACACTTGGGGTACAGACACAGACCTAAATAGGAAGAACCTGTGACATGACTGTGATGTGTGAATAAGCTCTTGTGCAGTTCATGTGTTACTGCTGTGTATGGTGCTCGGTACCTCGTGTTCAGTCAGTATTGGAGGACACACTGTCTATACTGTACAGTCATGGCCAAAAGTTTTGAGAATGACACAAATATTATATTTTCACATGATCTGCTGCCCTCTGGTTTTTATGTGTGTTTGTCAGATGTTTTTATCACATACAGAAATATAATTGCAATCATATTATGAGTAACAAAAGCTTATATTGACAGTTAGAATGAGTTAATGCAGCAAGTCAATATTTGCAGTGTTGACCCTTCTTCTTCAGGACCTCTGCAATTCTCCCTGGCATGCTCTCAATCAACTTCTGGACCAAATCCTGACTGATAGCAGTCCATTCTTGCACAATCAATGCTTGCATTTTGTCAGAATTTGTAGGTTTTTGTTTGTCCACCTGTCTCTTGATCTGGGGAGTTTCCAGGCCATGGACCCAAAATCTCTATGTTTTGTTCCCTGAGCCATTTAGTTATCACCTTTGCTTTATGGCAAGGTGCTCCATCATGCTGGAAAAGGCATTGTTGATCGCCAAACTGCTCTTGGACGGTTGGGAGAAGTTGCTCTCGGAGGACATTCTGGTACCATTCTTTATTCATGGCTGTGTTTTTAGGCAAGACTGTGAGAGAGCCGATTCCCTTGGCTGAGAAGCAACCCCACACATGAATGGTTTCAGGATGCTTTACAGTTGGCATGAGACAAGACTGGTGGTAGCGCTCACCTCGTCTTCTCCGAATAAGCTGTTTTCCAGATGTCCCAAACAATCGAAAAGGGGATTCATCAGAGAAAATGACTTTACCCCAGTCCTCAGCAGTCCACTCCCTGTACCTTTTGCAGAATATCAGTCTGTCCCTGATGTTTTTTTCTGGAGAGAAGTTGCTTCTTTGCTGCCCTCCTTGAGACCAGGCCTTGCTCCAAGAGTCTCCGCCTCACAGTGCGTGCAGATGCACTCACACCTGCCTGCTGCCATTCCTGAGCAAGCTCTGCACTGCTGGTAGCCCGATCCCGCAGCTGAAACACTTTTAAGAGATGGTCTTGGCGCTTGCTGGTCTTTCTTGGGCGCCCTGGAGCCTTTTTGGCAACAATGGAACCTCTCTCCTTGAAGTTCTTGATGATGCGATAGATTGTTGACTGAGGTGCAATCTTTCTAGCTGCGATACTCTTCCCTGTTAGGCCATTTTTGTGCAGAGCAATGATGACTGCACGTGTTTCTTTAGAGATAACCATGGTTAACAGAAGAGAAACAATGATGCCAAGCACCAGCCTCCTTTTAAAGTGTCCAGTGGTGTCATTCTTACTTAATCATGACAGATTGATCTTCAGCCCTGTCCTCATCAACACCCACACCTGTGTTAATGGAGCAATCACTGAAACAATGTTAGCTGGTCCTTTTAAGGCAGGGCTGCAATGATGTTGAAATGTGTTTTGGGGGATAAAGTTCATTTTCTAGGCAAATATTGACTTTGCAAGTAATTGCTGTTAAGCTGATCACTCTTTATAACATTCTGGAGTATATGCAAATTGCCATTATAAAAACTGAAGCAGTAGACTTTGTAAAAATTAATATTTGTATCATTCTCAAAACTTTTGGCCATGACTGTATATAAAGAGGGATTGTAGGAACAGATTGTGATCAGCTGTGGACGTCTATGGTGGAGCAGTCATTAGAATTGCATGAATAAGCTTAAGGGAAATTACAGAGTGAAGCGCAGTGAGAACTCGAGCCGCCGCTCTCATGTAACGCAGGGAATAAATTTGGTGCAGGAAGAAAGAGGAACAAATAAGAAGTGTGTAATTCAAGCAGAAGGGACAATGTACTCCGAGTAAGCAGCTTCATCTCCGAGCATGACTCAGAGACCTGAATACAAGATCAGACTCCAGTAACCGGACCTGCCACTAATAATTTAGAAGAATTTAGGTAATTGGCAACATTAGCCACTAATGGAGAGTTTTACTATTCTACTATATTAAAGGAAATGTTCACTTTGGAAGTTAGGTCAGTCTGTAGTAGAGATGAGCGAATCTATTCGTCGATTTGTTGATTCGTATCGAATCTTGGAAATTTTCAGCTGCAAAGCGAATCCGAATATTAGGTGATTCGCTCCGTTAAGATTCGAAAATGTTCCTAAGGCTTTCTACACATTCGCTACGTACTTGTCCGATAAATTGTACGCTAATGCTACGTATAAGTTACTCTATACGATGTTGTGTATGAATTCAAGTAATTAGCAAATTTTTACTGTTAGTTCGTTATTCTTGCGCAAAAGCCCAGGAAGAAAGCGGCCACCTGACCTAGTGGGCAGGGCTTGCTCTGATTGGCTCAGGCTCAGTAAGCCAGTGACGCATCACTTCTGCTGTGACTGCTGAGATGAGCAGAAGCACTGTGTGTGAAGTTCTGAGACACTGAGACCTGTTGTTTGTTGACTTGTTGAAATTGGGGTGTAATTTTTCAGGGAATCCATATTACACTTCAGGGATTATTGCAGGGAAAGTGCAGGGCAAGTGCAGGGCTAGTAATTAATCAGACAGGGAAAGAGAGACGGGGAGAGAGACAAAGACCAGCTGCAGGGCCACAGAGTGAAAAATGTCTGGAATGAATGAGAAAAAGGGGTCCAGTTCTAGCCAGACCTCGAGCTCTAAAAAAAGGAGAAGGTGGCACAGGGCAGCAGTGCCAAAGGACCTGTAGCCGGAGCTTCTACTTGTAGTATTCGCAATACTTGGCCGGTGTTCCACCAGGCTAACAAACCAAGGCGCAAAATTGTAGTGGAGGAAAAAGTAGATGAGGTAGTGGAGTGGATGGCACGCTCATCTCAGTCTCAGCCGGATGATCTGTCATCTGCTGATACAGTATCCATATGTAGCCAGGGGTCAGACTCAGAGCGTTCCTCCTGCTCCACCATTCCTCTCCAGCAAAGCCCATCATTTTCGTACGCACTTTGTACGCTCATGTGTACATGTTCAAAGAAGTTGACACTTTTAAAACTGAACCTTTTAAAACTTAACGTTCGTTATTAGTGTGCGAATGTTTGCTAAACGCCACATAATAACGTATATTTTGTACGCAGATTCAACGAATATATTCGTCGAATATACGAATCTTATGAAAAGTTCGACGAATGTTCGGCGAATAACATTTTGAATGATTCGCTCATCTCTAGTGTGTAGATACATTACTTATCCTGTAGTGATCATGAGTTACATCCTGTATTATACTCCAGAGCTGCACTCACTATTCTGCTGGTGCAGTCACTGTGTACATACATTACATTACTTATCTTGTACTGATCCTGAGTTACATCCTGTATTATACTCCAGAGCTGCACTCACTATTCTACTGGTGCAGTCACTGTGTACATACATTACTTATCCTGTACTGATCCTGTCACGGGGGAGACAAGGGAAGGTGTGCCCTGTACTTGAAACCCCCCTTCTTTCCCTACCTACTTGCCTCAAACGGCCCTAGGCGGCCGCGGACAACCACGAAGACGTTCCCTATACTGGGTAAGTGCAGAGGGAGGGAAAGGGAACACAGGGAGAGACAAAACACAGACGGAACAAACACAATAATAGAGTAGTCAGCAAGCCGGGTCAAACACAGGAGATAGCGTAAATACCAGGGGTCAGGAGAAGAGAGGTCCAAGTCCAAAGTCAGAGTCCAAAGAGCAAATCCAAAACACAAGGTCGCACAAGCACTGATCAAAGGTATAAACTAATCACAGGCGTCTGAGTGAGGCACTTGCCATCTTTAAATAGCCCGCCCAGGATCATGTGATGTGGCCAGCATCACATGACCTGAGGCGGAGCAAGCTGTCCAAACAATATGTAAAGTAGCCATGTGGTGTGATCAGCACCACATGGCTAAACCCAAACAGAGAATTAACTCATGAAGTGCTGGCTGACAAGACCAGCACTTCAATTCCCTATTGCTCGTCTCTAGGGGGGCGGAGAGGTCCGGCAATGTCGTGCAGAGGGAGCGCGACGCCAACCTCGCGTGACAGTACCCCCCCCCCTTCACGAGGGGCCACCGGACCCTTACCAGCAGGAGCAGGCTTATCGGGATGCTGCAGATGGAACTTTCGGATGAGCGAGTCTGCATGCATCCTGGTCAACGGTACCCAAGACCTGTCCTCAGGACCGAACCCCTTCCAATGTACGAGGTACTGGAAGGAATTCCGGACCCTTCTCACATCCACAATTCTGGCAATCTCATGCTCCATTTGTCCTGCTACCTCAACCGGAGGAGGAGACTGTTCCTCAGGACCAACGGGAGCAACATAACGTTTGAGCAAAGACACATGAAAAACATTATGAACACGAAGGGAGTCGGGTAAACATAACCTAAAAGAAACCGGATTGATCACCTTGGTGATCCTGTAAGGACCAATGAAGCGAGGTGCAAACTTATAGGATGGTACCCTCATGTTGAGATTTTTAGTCGATAACCATACCTTATCCCCAACCTTAAAATTCACACCCTTAGAACGTTTTCTATCAGCCTTCGCTTTTTGAACTCCTTGGGCCTTTTCCAGGTTCGACTGAACCTGTGCCCAAACTGTGCACAGTTCTTGAGAAAATCATTGACCTCTGGGACAACCGACGCAGATGGGGAAAAGGAGCTAAAGCGTGGATGAAAACCCATATTGCAGAAAAACGGCGACATCCCAGAGGATGAATTAACACGATTATTAATTGCAAACTCAGCCAGAGACAGGAATCTGGCCCACACATGCTGGTTATCAGAAACATAACATCTGAGATATTGCTCAACGGATTGGTTAAGACGTTCAGTCTGACCATTGGTCTCCGGATGAAAGGCTGATGAAAAGGACAAAGAGATACCAATCTTATTACAGAACGTCCTCCAGAACCTAGATACAAACTGTACTCCCCTATCAGAAACGATATTCTCAGGAACACCATGCAGTTTGACAATATTATCAATGAACACGGACGCCAAGACCTTCGCAGAGGGTAATTTACACAAAGGAATAAAATGACACATTTTGCTGAATCTGTCAACCACCACAAATATCACGGTTTTACCCTCAGAGCACGGCAAATCCGTGATAAAGTCCATGGACAGATGTGACCAAGGTCTGCTAGGTATGGGTAAAGGATGTAACTCACCCATAGGTCGTGTCTTGGAATTCTTGGACCTGGCACAAGTGTTACACGCAGTTACAAAAGCCTGAACATCTCTGGAGATTGACGGCGACCAATACTGCCTAGAGACCAACTCCTTGGTGGCATTGATGCCAGGATGTCCACACAAAACAGAATTATGGCACTCACCCAGCAGTCGCAACCGCAAATGAGCCGGCACAAACAATTTGTCATTGGGGGTACCAATGGGAGCAAGATGTTGTCCTGCCGAGATTTCAGAAGCGAGGTCAGATGAGGTAGCGGCCACGATGATATCAGCTGGCAGGATGGGCTCAGGAGGGACGTCAGGAGGCTGATACGCCTGGAAACTTCGGGATAAGGCATCGGCCTTAACGTTCTTGCTCCCGGGTCTGAAGGTAACACAAAAATCAAAACGAGTAAAGAACAAAGCCCACCTCGCCTGTCTAGGATTCAATAGCTTAGCCGATTCTAAAAACATTAAATTCTTATGATCCGAGAGGACTGTAATGTGGTGTAATGCCCCTTCTAAAAAATGACGCCATTCCTCAAATGCCCACTTGATTGCAAGTAACTCCCTATTCCCAATGTCATAATTCCTCTCGGCAGGAGAGAACTTGCGGGAGAAGAAGGCGCATGGCATAAGATTAGTTAAGGTGGAAGACCCCTGGGACAGTACAGCCCCCACACCATCCTCAGACGCATCCACCTCAACTACAAAAGGCTTACTTTGATCAGGCTGGACCAACACAGGAGCATTAATAAAACACTGCTTTAACCTTTCAAAGGCCTCAATAGCTGCAGGGGGCCAATTGACCAGATCAGCCCCCTTGCGAGTCAAATCCGTAATGGGTTTGGCTACCACTGAAAAATTTTTGACAAATTTACGATAAAAATTAGCAAACCCCAGAAATCGCTGGAGCGCCTTCAAAGAGGAAGGTCGCACCCAATCCACAATGGCCTGTACTTTAACTGGGTCCATTTTGAAAGAAAAAGGGGTGAGAATGTATCCCAAAAAGGCCACTTCCTGAACTCCAAAGGTACACTTTTCCCCTTTAACGAACAACTTGTTTTCACGCAACACCTCCAGCACTTGCCTAGTGTGAGATACGTGACTCTCCCAGTCTGCAGAAAAAATCAGGATGTCATCAATATAGACAATTACAAATTTCCCAATAAATGGTCTAAAAATGTAATTGACAAAGTTTTGGAAAATTGCCGGAGCGTTACTTAACCCAAAAGGCATTACCAAGTACTCATAATGACCCTCCGGGGTATTAAACGCAGTTTTCCATTCGTCCCCCTCACGAATCCTGATTAGGTTGTATGCCCCCTTCAAATCCAGCTTGGTGAACCAACAGGCCCCCTGGACCTGATTCAGCAAGTCAGGAATAAGGGCAACGGGTATCTGTTTTTAACAGTGATTTTATTGAGCTCCCTGTAATCGATACAGGGCCTCAATCCTCCATCCTTTTTACCAACAAAGAAAAAACCTGCCCCCATGGGAGAAACTGAAGGCCGGATGTGACCCTTGGCCAGACTCTCTTTGAGATAATCCCTCATGGACTGACGTTCAGGAGTAGAGAGATTATAAATGCGACCTTTGGGATATTTGGATTCCTCAATAAGGTCGATAGCGCAATCATATTGCCGGTGAGGAGGGAGGAACTCAGTCTCGGACATGGAAAAAAGTCCGAAAAATCGCCGATATACTTGGGCAAGGAGAGAGACTCAGTGGTACCTCCAAACAGCAATACTGATCTACAACATTTGTCACAATTCATTCCCCATTTTTCCAATTCACCTACCGACCAGTTGATCACAGGGTTGTGGTCCTCTAACCATGGCAGACCTAAAACAAGGTCGGCAGGTAAATCCTTTAATACAAGGAAGGAACAAGTCTCGGTATGGGTAATTCCTACAGTTAATACAACCTCAGGAGTACAAAACTCCACTCTCCCATTATTCAATGGAGTGGAATCCAGTGCGATAATTTTAATCACCTCCCTTCTTTCCCTACCTACTTGCCTCAAACGACCCTAGGCGGCCGCGGACAACCACAAAGACGTTCCCTATACTGGGTAAGTGCAGAGGGAGGGAAAGGGAACACAGGGAGAGACAAAACACAGACGGAACAAACACAATAATAGAGTAGTCAGCAAGCCGGGTCAAACACAGGAGATAGCGTAAATACCAGGGGTCAGGAGAAGAGAGGTCCAAGTCCAAAGTCAGAGTCCAAATAGCAAATCCAAAACACAAGGCCGCACAAGCACTGATCAAAGGTATAAACTAATCACAGGCGTCTGAGTGAGGCACTTGCCATCTTTAAATAGCCCGCCCAGGATCATGTGATGTGGCCAGCATCACATGACCTGAGGCGGAGCAAGCTGTCCAAACAATATGTAAAGTAGCCATGTGGTGTGATCAGCACCACATGGCTAAACCCAAACAGAGAATTAACTCATGAAGTGCTGGCTGACAAGACCAGCACTTCAATTCCCTATTGCTCGTCTCTAGGGGGGCGGAGAGGTCCGGCGATGTCGTGCAGAGGGAGAGCGACGCCGACCTCGCGTGACAGATCCTGAGTTACATCCTGTATTATACTCCAGAGCTGTACTCACTATTCTGCTGGTGCAGTCACTGTGTACATACATTACTTATCTTGTACTGATCCTGAGTTACATCCTGTATTATACTCCAGAGCTGCACTCACTATTCTGCTGGTGCAGTCACTGTGTACATACATTACTTATCCTGTACTAATCCTGAGTTACATCCTGTATTATCCTGTACCCTTAGTGTCCGTGTGTGCCTTTAATTAAGGTCTGGACAAATGCAAGGAAGCAAAGCGATCCAGTTTATGGACTGACGGGATGTGGTGGAGATTTGTTTTTTTTCTTTCCACCCTTCTAGTAGCTGAATCACCATTCTGATATTGCTCATAATTAATCACCTGATTTTTAAACCCCAGTTTATTCCTGGGATCATGGAAAGTAGACAGAGCAGTGTGTAATACAAGATCTGTACGCAGGGATGTGTCAGGCTCCGGATGACTGATTGCTCCCATTACCGGGCTAGGCAATTCCTTCTAAATTGTGAGGGATGAGAAGTGGAAACATATAGCATCTCTGATACCGCGCCGTGTGTCCAACAGGACTTACAGACCACAAGGAACCAAACCAATCCTCCCACACCTACAAGGTCCATAAACTGCATATACTTATTTTATTGCTTTACAGCTTTTATGTTGACTTTTGTGTCTCCATGGTTACAGACTACAAATTAATTGTGTGTAGTCTGATTCTGCAGTCATAGTACTTTAAGCTTCTGGGCCCACCTACAACTTATCATGTATAATATTGGTACTTTCCCATGTGGCAGAATCTCTAGCCTAGTGAGTGAAGAGGGAGGAAGGAAGTCTATGTGTTCCTTCTCCTTAGGTCTCAGGATTCAGAGACTAACCCATCTCTGTGCAAGTTACTGCTTCTGCTATAGCAAGAAAAAAAAAAACTTAGAATCTGCATTGCCTTTGCACCCCTGTATCTACACTTCTGCCTTTTTGTTTGCTACCTGTGGGTTAGCAGAAAAAGGAGGGACTGCAATGAATTAGGGACAAGATTACGGGGTGTTTTCAGTTTGTAACCATGGAGACACATAGATTTGCATAGCAGCTGTAGACACAAACGATGAATGTTTTATTTATCACTGTTAGCAAATTTCCTGCATTTTTAGAAAGGAACTGGACTAGAGTACACACACCCCCTGGACTCTTCCCAGGTAGGACATATAGCCATGCACATACCAGTGCAGTGCCACCCATAAACAGCGGGTCCACAAAATACGGGCCCCGGCCATGTTTGCACCACATCACGGATGCGGAGCCATTCACTTGAATGGGTCCGTAATCCGGGAGATACAGTGCGGTGCGGAACAGAGGTATGGATCGGAACCCCATGGAAGCACTACAGAGTGCATCCGTGGGGTTTTTGTCCGTACCTCCACACTGCAAAAAATAGTGTATTCAATACTTTTTTGCTGTGTGGACCGCCAGATGCGGATTGCGGACCCCATTCAAGTTAATGGGTCCATGATCCGCACTCAGCGGCCCTGTTGTCGTTTCCCGTGCATTAGCGGACCGCAATTTGGGGTCCGCAGCATGAGCCCGGCTGGCACACGGTCGTGTGCATGAGCCCTAATGCTGAAACCTATGTAGGCATCACAGCAACCCTGAGCTCTTGCACTGCCACGTGGTATTCTGCTCCTCCACCTCCACTAATATGGTGTCTTTGGTTGGATTCTTGTCCAGCACCATGTTGGCCACACTGTTGTGCAACCAAGATGGACAGACACCCTTCCCCTCTTACATGCTGTATAATAAAAGGAAATGTTGATGTTCCATTTTGCAAGGGGTGGTAAAATCTTGAAGCAACATAACACCAGCTGGACAACCGGGAAGGACGCCTCCGACTTCTTACAGAGGCGCCATCAGGAGTGGATGTAATGTACAGCTGGCACCTCCTGCTACTGTAGTACCCCAGTACAGGTGGTATCTGAAAATGGTTTGTTCCTGTTTTTATGTAACATGACCTGGTATAGTTATCAGCAGAGATGAGTGAATCAAATTCCACTTCGATCTGAATTTCAGGATAAATTTGATTCTCCTCGAAGCAGAATTTCCTTGTGCTTCGTGGTAGCAAATCGATTTAACCTGAAGTAGTGTAATGAACAAAAAAAAAATCATAATTACCTCCTCCATTTGCTCTCAACGGGCCGACCTTCTTGATTGAAAATCTCATACGTGGCGACGTATGGCGGCCGGCAGGCCAGATCTTCAAGGAAGATGGCGGCTGGCGGCCCGTCGCAAGCAAATGTAGACGGTAAATATCATTTCATTTTTTTCTGTTTATGTTAAACTTTATTATTACTCTCAGATGCCATGATCATGTATGAACGCTGCACCAGAGTGGTACAATGATGTCATTACACCCTCTACTTACAAAAAAATGCGCTTGGTTGCAAAGTAATTTGTCACAAAGTGAATTTGTTTGTAAAATTCGTCAAAGCAGCCAAATCGAATTTATCAAAACTTCGTTCATCTCTAGTTATCAGGGACAGGCTTAAGCAGTCTGTTACTCCATTCTTGGCAGGAGAGAGTTGGTCCAACTTCCTATCTAGAGGTAGGTCTATGTCTTCCTTTTCTTTAGGTCTCAGGATTCGGAGACTAACCGATCTCTGTGAAAGTTACTGCTTCTGCTACAGCAAGAAAGAGAGAAAGAATGAACTTAGATTCTGTATGGCCAAGCACATAAGTCCGCAACCTGCGACTACAGCTACCCAGACTTTGCTGCTTATGAGGGACTACAGTTAACACACCCGTCACACCACGTCCTGGCCAGACGTGCCTCTAAAACATGTATCCCTCAGTGGACATTACATCCATAATTGCCAGATTACAGTTGCTAGCCAGAGATACTAGAACTATATAGCTTGCCAAAAGTACCATTGTTGGCCACTGTGCCAGCCTCCATACAACGCCATCTGGGAAAAAGGTTTGTACTGTATAAAGATTATTGTAGGATGTACTACAACCCCTATTTTGCACTCAAGCAAAAATATCCATTTATTCCTCTACCTCCTGCCTGCTTTCCTGACTCCTATCACACCATACACTGGCTATTGCATGACTACATCCCCTGCCAGGCCCTACAACCACCAACCATCAACTATCACCCTAAACTACCATCAGGAAGGAGCCTCAACAACAGGGAGTTCTCTAAGGGAAGAAAGGGTGCACCCTCTTCTCACTGCACCGACCCTAGGGATCAACAGCTTGAGGGAAACCAATGTGACACATCCTATAGTCAAAGCCACTACCATTTCCATCCTCTGCTCCAGCTTCTAAGGGTCTTGCTGTGAATATTTTGTATTGATTCACCATCAGATGTGGACCAGACCATCTCACCTCCAGTCCATGAGAGTTAGGTTTACACAAGCAGTTCCTACACTGAACACTTCTTTGATCCTCTTGTTTCATGTTCTTGTTATTTACCACTGAAGACCCCGCTTTGTATTCCGCTCGTTGTGTTGCTCCGCGCTTGCCATAGATACGCGCCACGACGCTTTTGTGATCGTTTTATGAATCCACGCTACATTATGCAGACATTGCATGTTGATCTATTGAATTTCATCCTCGTAGAAATATTCCCATAATTCTCCATCCCCAACAGAGCTTCAGAATCCATAAACTTTACGTCCAGATCCTTGATGCCAAAAGCACTTAAATGTACATTAAAAGATATGAAATAAATACATCAAAATATTTCGATGAACACCACGCTGCTGAGAAGCAGAATAAAGCTGCATTGTAAATCAACATAATTCTGCTCAACGCGTACATTCAACTTCGGTAAGGTACTGTATGAAATAAATTCAGAAACCTGCAGGTCTGCATGGAGCTCTTTGTGAGTAGCAATCATACTGTACAATGGCAATTAAGTACTATTGACTGACGAAGAACAGGGGTCCATGGGAGGCAGCTGGTGGCAGATGTCCAAATGTGGGTGTGGACTTCACTACTCCATGTACATCACTTTTCAACTCTCTTTTTTGGTAATTTGTATCTAATATTGATTATTTGAGTGCCATTTCAAGGTCTCTTCCACAAGGACTCAGTTATGATCATTAACTCCAGCTTAGCTACATAGTCTATTGGTGTCTGAGGTAGTCTACGCTCTCAAATGAGGCTCAGATATCTACTCTGTTCCTTTCTCATTAGGGCAAAGCAGTGGCAATGTCCTTGAGGGACATCAATGTAACCTGAAAAGCCCTACCATTAATGACTGGCTCAGGTTTTATTTCTGCTTGTTCAGATTGGCTCCTGTGTATAAGCGGAAGCCCACCACAGGATCACTGGAGGATCCTTAAAGAAGGAAAGAAGTGATAGCTTTCATTGCCCAAGGCACTGTCAAGCTTATCTTACAATTAAACCCTCATATCTTAAGACACCTCATCCAATTATGGAAAATATTTAATCATCTAATCATACAGTGCATTACAATAGTCTCTACAGAGACTTGGCCCCATAGGTTGACCATCATCTGAATCATTATGTGCAGTAACTGGGCAAATTCTTCTGTTGGAAACTCAACCACTTCCTGAGCCAATGGAAAGCTGAACTGAGACATTGCAGGTGAAAGGTCCAGGAAGGACTGTAGTGAAGCTTCTACTATTACAATGTCTGCATAGATGATAATAATAATAATAACAACAACACTAATATTTATATAGCACCACCATATTCCTGATCACATGTCCTTGACCATGAAGATATGCTTGAAGTTGGCATCAGGAGTGGTTTGACAGGTTGAGCCTCCCACAATCACTATGATGACAAGTGTTTCATTATCCTGTCCCCCAAGTGTCAGTGTCATTATCCTGTACCTCAAGTGTCAGTGTCATTATCCTGTACCCCGAGTGTCAGTGTCATTATCCTGTACCCCAAGTGTCAGTGTCATTATCCTGTACCCAAGTGTCAGTGTCATTATCCTGTACCCCAAGGTGTCAGGTCATTATCCTGTACTCACGAGTGTCAGTGTCATTTTATCCTGTACCTCAAGTGTCAGTGTCATTATCCTGTACCTCAAGCAGTGCCAGTGTCATTATGCCTGTACCCCAAGAGTCAGTGTCATGTCATCCTAGTACCCCAAGTGTCCAGTGTCATATATCCTGTACCCCGAGTGTCAGTGTCATTATCCTGTAGCCCAAGTGTCAGTGTCATATCCTGTACCCCGAGTGTCCAGTGTCATTATCCTGTACCCCAAGTGTCAGTGTCATTATCCCTGTAGCTCCAAGTGTCAGTTCATTATCCTGTACCCCAAGTGTCAGTGTCATTATCCTGTACCTCGAGTGTCAGTGTCTATTATCCTGTAACCCCGAGTGTCAGTTTTCCTGTACCCAGGGTTTATCCTGTACCCCGCAGTGCAGTGTCATTATCCTGTACCCCAAGTGTCAGTGTCATATCCTGTACCCCAAGTGTCAGTGCATTATCCTGTACCCGAGTGTCAGTGTCATTATCCTGTACCCCAAGTGTCAGTGTCATTATCCTGTACCCCGAGTGTCAGTGTCATTATCCTGTACCCCAAGTGTCAGTGTCATTATCCTGTACCCCAAGTGTCAGTGTCATTATCCTGTACCCCAAGTGTCAGTGTCATTATCCTGTACCCCGAGTGTCAGTGTCATTATCCTGTACCCCAAGTGTCAGTGTCATTATCCTGTACCCCAAGTGTCAGTGTCATTATCCTGTACCCCGAGTGTCAGTGTCATTATCCTGTACACCGAGTGTCAGTGTTGAGAAAACAAAATCACAACACAAGGCGTTCTATGGTGAATTATGTTCAATACAAGCACAGGACTGACATAGGACAGACTAGCGCTCACCAGATCCAAGCACAACTCTGAAAAACACATGTAAGTAATCTGAATGAAGCAGCAGGTAACCGCAGCACTGCCCGCCGGTGCTCCCCTGAAGGAGTCCAGGATACCAGGACAAAACTCATTTAATGTGACGTGTTTCAAAGCCATGCCATCTCTTTTATAATGTCGGATGAAGAAGGTGTTAAGCCTTTGAAACATGTCACATTAATGAAGTTTTGTCCTGGTATCCTGCACTCCCTCAGCCTGCTTTTCAACTCTCCTGTTTACTCCACGTGTCAGTATCTCATTGTCCTGTACCCGTGTAGATTGTACAGTTATGAAATTAGGCCAAGGGAGCTGCTTGAGCACATAGAATTCAGGGAAATGTTTTATTATTCACATGTTAAAAACCATGTAACACGCTGACGCATTTCAGATGCCGTCCTGATTAATTTTACTGTCTATTTTATGCAGAGAATACAGGGTGCACCCTCTGCCTGATAGCCCCTGGATCTACTGCTGCTACATCTGTGTCCTGGAGTGATATGAGCGTCGGTAAGCCCGACACTATACCACCGCGGTGCTGCTCATTAAATCCGCTGAAGAGATTGGTGATGTTATCAGGCTCTAATGCTGGCTCAGTAAAATATTCCTGTCTTCCATTGATAGCCCATAATGGAACCATTTTTCTATGTTACTGCCTGTACGCTGCACTATCACAGTGTTCCCTCCACGGCCTGAAAACGTGATAGTAATAACAGGCTCAGGGAGATGGCAGCTTCTATGTGGCCCAACAACAAAGGGGCCCATCTGTACACAGACGTAACGTGCACTTACTGATAACTATATGATGGAAGAGGGCATGGAGAATCCATTGTGGCCCCATTCAACTATGTAATATATTATACTATGATTACTCTGCTGTGCATTATCCTTTTACTGCAACATGACTTTTGATATAATACCTGTCCTGTAGCATCATTATGTTTCCCTTATTATGTACTTGATAAAAATGTACTATGATATCATGATGTGCATGATCCCTGTACTGTGACATCACTGTGTTTATTATCTCTGTACTGTGACATCACTGTGTTTATTATCTCTGTACTGTGACATCACTGTATTTATTATCCGTGTACTGTGACATCACTGTGTTTATTATCCCTGTACTGTGACATCATTGTGTTTATCTCTGTACTGTGACATCACTGTGTTTATTATCCCTGTACTGTGACATCACTGTGTTTATTATCCCTGTACTGTGACATCACTGTGTTTATTATCCCTGTACTGTGACATCACTGTGTTTACTATCCCTGTACTGTGACATCACTGTGTTTATTATCCCTGTACTGTGACATCACTGTGTTTATTATCCCTGTACTGTGACATCACTGTGTTTATTATCTCTGTACTGTGACATCACTAACTGTGACATCACTGTGTTTATTATCCCTGTACTGTGACATCACTAACTGTGACATCACTGTGTTTATTATCCCTGTACTGTGACATCACTAACTGTGACATCACTGTGTTTATTATCCCTGTACTGTGACATCACTGTGTTTATTATCCCTGTACTGTGACATCACTGTGTTTATTATCCCTTTACTGTGACATCACTGTGTGTATTATCAATGTACTGTGACATCACTGTGTTTATTATCCCTGTACAGTGACATCACTGTGTTTATTATCCCTTTACTGTGACATCACTGTGTGTATTATCAATGTACTGTGACATCACTGTGTTTATTATCTCTGTACTGTGACATCACTGTGTTTATTATCAATGTACTGTGACATCACTGTGTTTATTATCCCTGTACAGTGACATCAATGTGTTTATTATCTCTGTACTGTGACATCACTGTGTTTATTATCCCTCTACTTTGACATCATTGTGTTTATTTTCTCTGTACTGTGACATCACTGTGTTTATTATCTCTGTACTGTGACATCACTGTGTTTATTATCCGTGTACTGTGACATCACTGTGTTTATTATCCCTGTACTGTGACATTACTGTGTTTATTATCTCTGTACTGTGACATCACTATGTTTATTATCCCTGTACTGTGACATCACTGTGTTTATTATCCCTGTACTGTGACATCACTGTGTTTATTATCTCTGTACTGTGACATCACTGTGTGTATTATCCCTGTACTGTGATATCACTGTGTTTATTATCCCTGTACTGTGACATCACTGTGTTTATTTTCTCTGTACTGTGACATCACTGTGTTTATTATCCCTGTACTGTGACATCACTGTGTTTATTATCCCTGTACTGTGACATCACTGTGTTTATTATCCCTGTACTGTGACATCACTGTGTATTATTCCTGTACTGTGACATCACTGTGTTTATTTTCTCTGTACTGTGACATCACTGTGTTTATTATCAATGTACTGTGACATCACTGTGTGTATTATCCCTGTACTGTGACATCACTGTGTTTATTATCCTGTACTATGACATCACTATGATTATTATCCCTGTACAGTGACATCAATGTGTTTATTATCTCTGTACTGTGACATCACTGTGTTTATTATCCCTCTACTTTGACATCATTGTGTTTATTTTCTCTGTACTGTGACATCACTGTGTTTATTATCTCTGTACTGTGACATCACTGTGTTTATTATCCGTGTACTGTGACATCACTGTGTTTATTATCCCTGTACTGTGACATTACTGTGTTTATTATCCCTGTACTGTGACATCACTGTGTTTATTATCCCTGTACTGTGACATCACTGTGTTTATTTTCTCTGTACTGTGACATCACTGTGTTTATTATCCCTGTACTGTGACATCACTGTGTTTATTATCCCTGTACTGTGACATCACTGTGTTTATTATCCCTGTACTGTGACATCACTGTGTTTATTTTCTCTGTACTGTGACATCACTGTGTTTATTATCAATGTACTGTGACATCACTGTGTTTATTATCAATGTACTGTGACATCAGTGTCTTTTTTGAACAGAGGGATACAGGAGCGCTCCCCTACACCTCAATTGATAGATGTTCTGTTGTCAAATAGACAAAGAGTTGTCATGAAGGAGACAGTACGATGCACTTCAGATTGAGAGGACTTATGAAACGCATCGTATGGCTTGAATTATTATGGCTTTAATATGTGTATTCACACAGGGCTGAACAATAGTCTTATACACATACAGCCGTATAGCACTCAAGATAGTGCTCAGAGATGGCCACAGAGCACTCACATATTGAGAAGCAGAACTTAGAGAATGCCTTAGCCCAAATAACTATTGCAGTAAAGTGCCACATAGTGTTTATAGCCCCCCCCACACACGTTACAGAATAGCCCCCATTTACCCTGCGTCTACTATCTGCAATATGCAAGGGAGATATGCGGCCATATGCTAACAGCAGCTGGTAAAATGTCTAGTTTGCATTGCTAATATTACCAGACAGAGGGTTTCCAAGTCATTTATACTGTACATTACTAAAATGGGTAAGGAGACATCACGGACAGCACTCAAAAAAAATACACAACTGTTCCAGTGGATCAAAGATACTTAAAGGGTTTCTCCAGGAATTAAGAAAGTGAAAATACTTAAATATTACTTTATTATAAATATATTTCCAAATACCTTTCATTAGTTATAATGGCTTGTTTTATCAGTGGAACAATCATCAGGGGAAACAAAATGGCCACCGTCCTATTAGTACACACAGAACCTGTCCTAATCACACAGGAGGACAAGTTACTTTACAACACTGAGGTAAAGAGCTGCCTCATCCTCCTCTCTGCTCTGCTTGTCAGAGATTATGATCCTGAATACAGATGATAAGATCTTCAGTTCAATCTCTGTAGTAATGGAGTTCATGAGCAGATGTGGCTAATGTGTAGCAGCACTTATGTGCAGTCTCCATTACCACAGTCTTTGTTGTCCGTCCTCTGTGTACTTCATGTCTCCTCATGAACTCTATTCCTACAGAGAATCAGCTGAAGAACAGCTGTATTCCGGATCATAATCCCTGACAAGCAGAGAGGAGGATGAGGCAGCTCTTTACCTCAGTGTTGTGAAGTAACTTGTCCTCCTGTGTGATTAGGTCAGGTTATTAGGTCTGTGTGTACTAATAGGACGGCGTCCATTTTATTTCTCCTAATGATTGCTCCTTAGACAAAATGAGCCATTATAACTAATGAAAGGTATTTGAAAATATATTTATAGTAAATAAAGTTAATATTTAAAGAAGAACTCCCGCAAAAAATTTTATTCTCTGACCTGTTAGAAAGGTGCATGATATAATCTGTAGTGATTGTCATTTTCTTATCAGTGACTGTTTCTGTGAGTAAAAACCTCTCTTCTTATTGTAGCTGGGTCATGTGACCAACTCCCTGACCTCCAACTGACCCAGGACAGGAAGCCAGTTACTGCTCTATTCATTCCTATGGGAGCCTCACTTTCAGTCTCATAGGAATACATAGAGAATTAGACTTCCTGTCCACACATAAGTCTATGTGTGAGTTGGTGAGTCTATTTGCTGGTCACATGACACAGATAAGAAACTTCAGGATGATATAAATAAAAAATTCAGACACTGGTAAGAAAATGACATTCACTATAGATTACATCATGTACATTTCTAGCAGGACATGGAATAACATTTTTATTTTCTTATTTCCTGGAGAACCCCTTTAAAAGAGATGAAAAGATGGTTGCTGGAGACATGATGCCTGAAAAACCTACTGTAATACTGCAGTTCATAGCGGTGCACGATGGTGTTCACATTTGCATTGGAGACTATTTGCATTCTTACCATCAAAATGATTGACACCATGACGGAGCAGGACACACCCCATTGCTCATCGTACACCAGTTCAACCTCTAGGTCCTGGTTTGCATTATAAACGGAGCAGATGACTATTAGCCAGGCAGCAGGAATGGCCTGTGATTCCACATCAAAATCTGCATTATTAGATTTTCTTTTCTTTAAAAAAAATATATATATATACAGTCTCTGTAGGTAATGGCTGATTGATTGGCTTCACTCTCATTCTTATCAGCATAAGGCCGGTTTCACACGACCGTGTTTCACGGCCCGATACGGGCCGTGAAAGCCCGACCTGTGCTCCTCCAGAGGACGGGAGCGCACGGCGTCATTGGTTGCTATGACGCCGTGCGCTTCCTGAGGCCGCCGCTGTACAGTGAAACACTGTACACGCTCGTATACAGTGTTTCACTGTACGGCGGCTGCCTCAGGAAGCGCACGGCGTCATAGCAACCAATGACGCCGTGCGCTCCCGTCCTCTGGAGGAGCACAGGTCGGGCTTTCACGGCCCGTATCGGGCCGTGAAACACGGTCGTGTGAAACCGGCCTAATATGGTTATAAGATCGTACCCATGTGATCCAAATGACGAAATCACTTTGTAATTAACACTAGGGGAGAAGCGAGGATATTCTAAGGAGCGAGAAACTGGAAAACGGAAGATGCAAAAATATTTCAGGTGTTATCTTTACCTACTGCAGTCACAGTAGATATTTACATTACATGTTTCATAATCACAGATAAAATACTTGAGAGCGATATTTAACCCTTTAATGACTAGGTCTGAAATCGTTAATGAGACACTTTTTTTGTCTCACTCTGAGGGAGAGTTATCAAACTGGTATACAAACTTAGTAAAACTGGCAATCAGTTGCCCATAGCAACCAATCAGATTCCACCTTTTTTTTTTTTACAGCTCCTTTGGAAAATGAAAGGAGGAATCTGATTGGTTGCTATGGACAACTAAGCCAGTTGTACTTTACACCAGTTTGATAAATGACCCCCATTTTGTTTTATCATCCCTTTTTCATTTGTTAGAGCACCAATAATTTTTGTGACTTTTTTACGTTACACCTAGGGCTTTTTTTATGTGTTTTTTATGTAAGTTTATTTTCGTTTTTTTAGGTTTCATTTGGGAAAAATTGAAAAACATTCTGTTTAAAAGGTTCAAACTGACACAAAAGATTATAAAAATATTTGAATTTTGAGATATAATACTTATATAGTTTCATGTGCATGGATGGACAATTTTGACAATTTGTTTCAGTTGGCAAAGGCATTTTCATTTTTGTATTTTCTGCTTTTGTAATTATATATATATATATATATATATATATATATATATATATATATCTTTATTTTTTGGCACATACAGTGCCTTGCGAAAGTATTCGGCCCCCTGGAACTTTTCAACCTTTTGCCACATTTCAGGCTTCAAACAAAAAGATATAACATTTTAAATTTTTGGTGAAGAATAAACAACAAGCGGGTCACAATTGTCAAGTGGAACGAAATTTATTGGATCATTTAAACTTTTTTTGTAATAATAAAACTGAAAAGTGGGGCGTGCAAAATTATTCGTCCCCCTCGCATTAATACTTTGTTGCGCCACCTTTTGCTGCGATTCCAGCTGCGGTCTCTTGGGGGATGTCTCTATCAGTTTTGCACATCTAGAGACTGAAATTCTTGCCCATTCTTCCTTGCAAAACAGCTGGAGCTCTTTGAGGTTGGAATTCAAGGCATTATACAAAGACGGAGTAAATTCTCTGCCAGAGATACCCGGTGGTTACATGGTCACCTGGAAGTGGCCACTATTGACTGTCAAGGTGATCACTAAGTGCCATATATAAAAGAAAGGAGGACAAAGAAGCAGTAAAAAAACACTTCTCTCTTTTAATTGGGGGCCCCTTGGAATCACTGATAATAGCAGGAGCTGTAATCCAGCAGTAGCGCCATATATGTACAATGCTCTGTAGTGTTGAGCGAGCATGCTCGGCCGAACTCGCTGTTCGGCCGAGCATGCCTACGCTCGAGTCCGCTCGGTGTTCGGCGAACACCGAGTGTACTGGAGCGCAATACTCGAGTCTCTTCCCCGCACTGTAATATTGATTTGTATGCTAATGCGTACACATTCAGTTAATTAGCATACTTTTACGAGTGAAATTAGTAAAAGAGGAGAAGTCGCGATTCTGACCTTTTTCCATTAACCAGACACCCTCTCCTCTTCCGAGCGGGGGGTGCCTGGTTCAGTCCCATTGACTAACATTATGCTCGGGTGCTCGGCCGAGCACTCGAGCAACTCCTAGTGCTCGGCCAGAGCACCCGAGCATACGAGCACAGAGGTGCTCGCTCAACACTAGTGCTCTGGATGTATGTATTCTTTACTGTTAGATTAAAAACTTGTATCATACATCAGTGTATAAGTTTCTTAACTCTTCCTATTGCAAAAGTTTCTGCTGGTGTCTGTGGCTCTACTTCCATTCCTGACCTCTGGCCCATCTCCTGACCACATCTATCTTCCTGACTATGCTACAGGTGGCCATTAACTATTCTGGGGACTGTGATGGGAATTTGACTATGAGAGTACTTAACAACCTTGCAAGGGTTAAAGGTAAAGAATAAATAGAACATAACTAAATGTATATAATACCATAAAAGTGTTCATATGTGCAAGTATATAATTACTATGATGCTGGTCCTATGTACAAAAATATAACTACTATAATACTGCCTCCTATGTACAAGAATATAACTACTATAATACTGCTCCTATGTACAAGAATATAACTACTATAATACTGCCTCCTATATACAAGAATACAACTACTATAATACTGCTCCTATGTACAAGAATATAACTACTATAATACTGCTCCTATGTACAAGAATATAACTACTATAATACTGCTCCTATGTACAAGAATATAACTACTATAATACTGCTCCTATGTACAAGAATATAACTACTATAATACTGCCTCCTATGTACAAGAATATAACTACTATAATACTGCTCCTATGTACAAGAATATAACTACTATAATACTGCCTCCTATATACAAGAATACAACTACTATAATACTGCTCCTATGTACAAGAATATAACTACTATAATACTGCTCCTATGTACAAGAATATAACTACTATAATACTGCTCCTATGTACAAGAATATAACTACTATAATACTGCTCCTATGTACAAGAATATAACTACTATAATACTGCTCCTATGTACAAGAATATAACTACTATAATACTTCTCCTATGTACAAGAATATAACTACTATAATACTGCTGTTATATACAAGAATATAACTACTATAATATTGCTCCTATGTACAAGAATATAACTACTATAATACTGCTTCTATGTACAAGAATATAACTACTATAATACTGCTCCTATGTACAATAATATAACTACTATAATACTGCCTCCTATGTACAAGATTATAACTACTATAATACTGCCTCCTATGTACAAGAATATAACTACTATAATACTGCCTCCTATGTACAAGAATATAACTACTATAATACTGCTCCTATGTACAAGAATATAACTACTATAATACTGCTCCTATGTACAAGAATATAACTACTATAATACTGCTTCTATGTACAAGAATATAACTACTATAATACTGCTCCTATGTACAAGAATATAACTACTATAATACTGCTCCTATGTACAAGAATATAACTACTATAATACTGTCTCCTATGTACAAGAATATAACTACTATAATACTGCTCCTATGTACAAGAATATAACTATTATAATACTGCCCCTATGTACAAGAATATAACTACTATAATACTGCTCCTATGTACAAGAATATAATTACTATAATACTGCTCCTATGTACAAGAATATAACTACTATAATACTGCTCCTATGTACAAGAATATAATTACTATAATACTGCTCCTATGTACAAGAATATAACTACTATAATACTGCTCCTATGTACAAGAATATAACTACTATAATACTGCTCCTATGTACAAGAATATAACTACTATAATACTGCTGTTATATACAAGAATATAACTACTATAATACTGCTCCTATGTACAAGAATATAACTACTATAATACTGCTTCTATGTACAAGAATATAACTACTATAATACTACTCCTATGTGCAAGAATATAACTACTATAATACTGCTCCTATGTACAATAATATAACTACTATAATACTGCCTCCTATGTACAAGAATATAACTACTATAATACTGCTCCTATGTACAAGAATATAACTATTATAATACTGCCCCTATGTACAAGAATATAACTACTATAATACTGCTCCTATGTACAAGAATATAACTACTATAATACTGTTCCTATGTACAAGAATATAATTACTATAATACTGCTCCTATGTACAAGAATATAACTACTATAATACTGCTCCTATGTACAAGAATATAACTACTATAATACTGTCCTATGTACAAGAATATTACTACTATAATAACTGCTCCTATGTACAAGAATATAACTACTATAATACTGCTCCTATGTACAAGAATATAACTACTATATTACTGCTCCTATGTACAAGAATATAACTACTATAATACTGATTCTATGTACAAGATTATAACTGCTATAATACTGCTCCTATGTACAAGAATATAACAACTATAATACTGCTCCTATGTACAAGAATATAACTACTATAATACTGCTCCTATGTACAAGAATATAACTACTATAATACTGCTCCTATGTACAAGAATATAACTACTATATTACTGCTCCTATGTACAAGAATATAACTACTATAATACTGATTCTATGTACAAGAATATAAGTACTATAATACTGCTCCTATGTACAAGAATATAACTACTATAATACTGCTCCTATGTACAAGAATATAACTACTATATTACTGCTCCTATGTACAAGAATATAACTACTATAATACTGATTCTATGTACAAGAATATAACTACTATAATACTGCTCCTATGTACAAGAATATAACTACTATAATACTGCTCCTATGTACAAGAATATAACTACTATAATACGGCTCCTATATACAAGAATATAACTACTATAATACTGCTCCTATGTACAAGAATATAACTGCTAAAATACTGCTCCTATATACAAGAATATAACTACTATAATACTGCTCCTATATACAAGAATATAACTACTATAATACGGCTCCTATATACAAGAATATAACTACTATAATACTGCTCCTATGTACAAGAGTATAACTACTATAATACTGCCTCTTATGTACAAGAATATAACTACTATAATACTGCTCCTATATACAAGAATATAACTACTATAATACGGCTCCTATATACAAGAATATAACTACTATAATACTACACTCCCAAAGTACAATAATATGGATAGGATATCTTGCAGGTAAATTCTGATAATCTGGAGTTTTTGATAATCACCAACGTGATGCAAATTATTATTGTAATGCAAACCTAATTTGACCATGAAATCCATCTTCTGTTCTTTTTCAAGAAATCTAATTTCCTGAAGACTCTTGCTCTGTTTTAATCGCTTTCACTAGGGGATGACATTTTTGCTGATAAAGTGAATTATTTTTGGGAAGCCAATCTGTTACTTCATCCAACCTGAGTCATCAGTAACTCCTATGATCCCATGAAGCTTCTAATAAATTTCATCTTGTTCATAAGACAACTGTCACTTACCAAGCCCTGCTCAGTTATGGAGTCTGCACCTTCAGAGCCTGAATTATGAGTGACCCTGGATTGCTCCTTTCAGATGTGAGATGTGTTGAAGCAGGGTCTTGGTAATTGCTTTGGTTGGTGCAGAACCTGCACAGACATTACTCACAGAGCGACATGTAATAGTTTATCTGACAGGTAAAATAATGTCTGGAGTGGCATAAAGTGACAGCTTAACTCACAATCACACATCTGTGGAACATGAAGGTCTGCCAGTAGTCAGAGTTTCTTCAGGGTCTTTTTTCTCAGAGTGTAACAGACAGTTGATGTGGATCCATCTTACTAACCAACCGGTTTGAGTGTGGGCTAGTCCTGAGAGCGTTATCCTGGTATTTCCCTAGTTTTCACCCTTTAACCTTCTATACAGTGATCTTGGCTTTGCTGCAGAGGAGCCACCGGGCTGCTGCCTCTTTGAATAGGCCCATTGTGGTTGGCTATTGTCCCACAGGGGTCAGAGAAACCATTGTGAAGCACTGAGTGATCAGGAAAAGCTTGTAGTGACAGACCAAGGTCAGGGCAGGCAGAGTTCATGCAAATACGTCTAAAGGTCAGGGTAGACAGCACAGGGTGAGAATTGTGAATGGGCACAGGTCAGAAGGCAGAGAGTCAGGAATTGGGCAGAAGTGTGGTTGGCTACTGTCCCATACGGGTCAGAAAAACCAGTGTGAAGCACTAAGGGATCAGGCAAAACTCATAGTCGGTGACAGACCAAGGTCAGAGCAGGCAGAGTTCATGAAAAAAAAGTCTAAAAGTCAGGGTAGACAGCACAGGGTTAGAACAGTGAACAAGAACAGGTCAGATCAGAAGACAGAGAGTTAGGAATCAGGCAGAAGTTGGTACAGAGGCAGAAAAATGGATTATAGAACCTTTGCAGGATCTAGAAAGCTAGTGAAACCTATTGCTGAGGTACCTCCCTTTTGGAAAAGGCACCTTAAGTACCCTCAGGAGTCCAGCAATAGGTTGGTGAAAATAGTGTTCAGCTGTCCGTTTAAAAAGCAGGGAAGACGTGTGCTCCATATGAGATAGCAGGAGAGGTCTAGCAGCATGGTAGCAGCCTCTAATGCCGGAGACAAGACCCTGGCAGCCAGCCCAGGGTTGGAGGGCTGAGCACTGAGCATAAAAAACATAAACATTATAGGCGTTACCACAATCCAATATGCCAGAACTATTAAAATATGAATGGTTCTATCCCGTATGATGAATGCCGTAGCGGAAAAAAATAAATCAAAGTGGCTGATTTGATATTTTTTTCATGGGATCACTTGCCCCAAAAATTTTTATAACGTGATCAAAAAGTCATACATACTCTAAAATTGTATCAATAAAAAATACAGATCATCTGCTAAAAAAGGGGCCCCCAGCAAAGCTCTGTAGACTAAAAAAAAAAGGTATGGGGGAAGGTCAAAAAATGGCGATGAAAAAAAAAATTAATTTTTATCAATGTTCATTTTTTTCAGTACTGAAACACAAGAAAGCTTATATAAACGTTGTATTGTTCTAATCATACTGACCCAAACAATGAAGGGCACTGGTCACTTTTACCGCATAGTAAAAAACAAAACTCGTAAAACTGTTGCAGAATTGTTTTTTTTTTTTTTCAACTATACCCCATTTGGATTTTTTTTCCAGCTTCCCACTACATACAATGGAATGTTAAATTACACCTTTAGAATGTGCAACTTAACCTGCAAAAAACAAGTCCTCATACGGATATGTGAACGGAAAAATAAAAAAAGTTATAGCTGTGGGAAAGTAGGGATTGAACCCTGAGACCGATAAAAGAAGTGCTTCTACGTACATTTCTTCTGAACATCACAAGTGCTTTCTGCCTTTCTGTAAGTGTGATTTTCCCCTCCTTTTCTGTTCTGTGAGCTCTGTAGCTGAAAACAAACATAGTGGGAAGTAAAGGAAAGGACATCAATACAGTGCATTGCTGGCAGTTTTCCACAGAAGGGAGATGCCCCCTGCTTGTGAGTAGAGACGAGCGAATCATGCTAAATTTTATTCGCCGAACATTCGCCGAACTTTTCCTAAGATTCATATATTCGACGAATAGATTCGTTGAATTTGCGTACAAAATATATGTAATTATTAGAGATGAGCGAGTAGTGAAATATTCGAAAGTTCGAAATTCGATTCGAATAGACCGCGATATTCGACTATTCGACCAAATATCGAATCCCATTAAAGTCTATGGGAAAAAAATGCTCGCCACTTGGAAATCTCAATTCGACCACTTGGAGGTCACCAAGTCCACCCTGAAACCTCAGAAAAGGATGCCAACACTGCTGGAATGCAACTGGGACAGCAGGGGAAGCATGTCTGGGTGCATATAACGCGCCCAAGTCGCACTATTACGCCACTATCACAGCCTCTCAACAATACACTCCAAAGACAATATAACCTCTCTGTAAAGTGAGACCATACAAGGAAACCTTCTTTCCTCTACATTGCCATGGACCCCAAGCCAAACTAGACAAAAAAGAAGATAAAATTCTGCACCCCTTAAAATCACGTTGCCTATGACAACCACAGATGGCATAGGCAAGGGGGAAAGCAATCAAGCCATCACTATTTTTCCCTCTGTGCCATCCCTGCCTTGCCCAGGCACATGTCCCAAAACATCATCCACGCCCGAGTAACATGGTTACTGCAAAAGGCCATTTGACCACCAACACTTTGGTTTGAGGCCGGGGATGCTACATCTCCCTGACGGCACACTGGGTGAATGTTGTGGAGGCGGGGACGGGCAAACCTGCTACCCCCACCCAAGTTTTGGGCCTTGGTTCTGTCTGGATTTCCGCAACCCTTACAGACAGCTCGGCAAACCCCTCCTTCTCCTTCTAGATTCTCCTTTTAAATCTGTCCACCACCCAGTCAAGTCCACAAAGTCCAGTCTCGTCGATAGCCTGCAGAAACTGCAGGGACCTCACTCTGACCCTCCTTCCTCCCACCCTGCCCAATGTTATCAACCCAGTGTTCCCACCCATGCAAGAATCGAAGGAGCTATCTGAGGATTTTGTTTGTTCTGATGCCCAAACACTGGAGCAAGCTCCATCTCTAGCTGATGGTGGTGTGGAACGGGCACTAAAGTGTAAAATGATTAGGGACGATGATGAGACACAGTTGCCAGCAAGGGAGGCTGTTGGAGCAAAGTGAGGCAGTGTAAGAGGAGGTGGTTGAGTATGACGAAGTCAGTGACCCGACCTGGCCCAGTGTCATGTCTAGCAGGTAAAGCAGTGGGGATGTTGAGGGATGCGTAGGACCGCAAAAGGCAGGAAGAGGCCGTGGGCTGGCCAGAGGCTCATGGAGAAGGCAGTCTAGAGCCCGCAGGGCCGCATCTCTTCCCTATAACAGGCCCCACACAAAGCTCTCCCATCGAGGGCTCTTAGGTCCTTGTTGTGAAAATATTTAATGAGTGCGCAAAGTTAGCTTGAGGTGAGCCTCGAAAAAATTATATGGAGGCCCAAGAGGTGAGCCCTCGAAAAAATTAAGTGGAGGCCAAAGAGGTGAGACCTCTTAAAAATTGTATTAAGGCCCAAGAGGTGAGCCATAATAAAAATTGTTTGTAGGCCCAAGAGGTGAGACCTCTTAAAAATTGTTTGTAGGCCCAAGAGGTGAGCCATGAGAAAATTGTTTGTAGGCCCAAGAGGTGAGACCTCTTAAAAATTATTGTAGGCCCAAGAGGTGAGACCTCTTAAAAATTGTGTGAGGCCCAAGAGGTGAGACCTCTTAAAATTGTTTATGTGGAGGCCAAGAGGTGAGCCAAGAGGTAGATGAGAAAAATTGTTTTGTAGGCCCAAGAGGTGAGACCTCTTTAAAATTATGTGGAGGCCCAAGAGGTGAGACCTCTTAAAAAATTGTTTGTAGGCCCCCCCCAGAGGTGAGACCTCTTAAAAAATTATGTGGAGGCCAAAGAGGTGAGGTGGCCTCTTAAAATTGTTTGTAGGCCCAAGAGGTGAGCCCTAGAAAAATTTGTAGGCCAAGAGGTGAGACCTCTTAAAAATTGTTTGTAGGCCCAAGAGGTGAGCCATAAAATTGTTTGTAGGCCCAAGAGGTGAGACCTCTTAAAAATTATGTGGAGGCCCAAAGAGGTGAGGTGAGCCATGAGAAAAATTGTTTGAGGCCCAAGAGGTGAGACCTCTTAAAAATTATGTGGAGGCCCTCTTAAAAATTGTTTGTAGGCCAAAAGGTGAGAATTGTGAGGCCAAGAGGTGAGCCTTAAAAAATTGTGAGGTGATTGTTTGTAGGCCCAAGAGGTGAGCCTTGAAAAAATTTTGTAGGCCCAAGAGGAGACCTCTTAAAAAATGTGGCCAAGAGGTGAGACCTCTTAAAAATTGGTAGGCCCAAGAGGTGAGACCTCTTAAAAATTGTTTTGTGAGACCTCTTAAAAATTGTTTGTAGGCCCACCCAAAATTGTGAGCCATAAATATATATATTTTTTTATTTTACGGAGCAATTCTACGGCGGTTAAGGAGGAGGAGGTGGAGGAGGAAATGGCACTTCATACAGATGGCACTTCACTTTTGGCTGCTTTCCACTGTTGGAGAAGCAAAGTCCGGGTCAACCCACTTGCTGTTCATTTTGATTGCACTGTCCACTTGCTGTTCATTTTGATTGCACTGTCGGTTGACAGGCGGCTGCGCTTATCGGTTATAATGCCCCCGGCTGCGCTGAACACCCTTTCTGATAGCACGCTGGCGGCAGGGCAGGCAAGCACCTCCAAGGCGTACAGGGACAGTTCCAGCCACGTGTCCAACTTGGAGGCCCAGTAAGTGTAGGATGCCGAGGGATCGGGGAGGACAGGGGTACGGTCTGCCAGGTACTCCCGCAACATCCGCCGATACTTGTCCCTCCTGCTGATAGCGGGCCCCGCAGTGATGGAAGTTGCACGAGGGGGTGCCATGAACGTGTCCCACACCTTGGAGAGTGTTCCCCTGGTGGCTGTGGGCCTGATGGATGTTGTGGGACTCTGGGAGACCCTCTCCTCTCTGCCGCCAGCGATGGTGGGTGGGAAAATCTCCATCATGTTCTGCACGAGTTCCCTCTGGTATTCCAGCAATCGATTCGTCCTCTCCTCTACCGGAATAAAAGAGGAGACGTTATCTTTATACCGGGGGTCCAGGAGTGCGAAGACCCAGTACAGTTTGTTCTCCACTATCCGGACAACTCGTGTGTCCCGGGAAAAGCAGCCCAGCATGAAGTCAGCCATGTGTGCCAGACTCTGAATAGGCATGACGTCACTGCCCCCACCAGAAGGATCACTTGCCATTTCCTCCTCTTCCTCTTCTGCCTCCTCTCCGCCCCATCCGCGCTGAACCAATGGAACGCACACAGCCTGACTGCTACCCTCGCCGCCAGCATCCTCCTCCTCTTCCACAGCCACCTCCACGTCGTCCTCCTCCTCCTCATCCTCCTCCTCCTCCTGCAACTGCCACCGAGAAGCAGACAAAAGTGTGGTCTGACTGTGTAGCTCCGTTGCGTCTCCTCCTACCCCCGTCTCCTCTGCGTGCAATGCGTTCTCCCTTATTGCGATGAGCGATTCTTTAAAGGGTTTCTGTCACCAGAAATGACCCTATTAAACCAAGTGTCATTTGCAATGAGCAAATGACACTTGATGCCAGTAATGTTACTATTATAGTCCTCAGTAACGCCGTTTTGCTAAAAATTACGATTTTATAATATGCTAATGACCTCCCCTAGGTGCAGTAGGCGTGAACCTGCACCTAGGAGAGGCCGTAATTATGCCTCTTACCACGCCCCCGGTCGCGCTGATTGACAGGGCCGGGCAGCCAGCTCTTTCGGCTCCCGGCCCTGTACGATCCGAAATCCCGCGCCTGCGCAGTAATGAAGCCGGGACCCGGGCGGGCGCCGGCTCTCAACGCGCGCTGATCGCAATGCGCAGGCGCGGGATCAGCGTGCGTTGAGAGCCGGCGCCCGCCCGGGTCCCGGCTTCATTACTGCGCAGGCGCGGGATTTCGGATCGTACAGGGCCGGGAGCCGAAAGAGCTGGCTGCCCGGCCCTGTCAATCAGCGCGACCGGGGGCGTGGTAAGAGGCATAATTACGGCCTCTCCTAGGTGCAGGTTCACGCCTACTGCACCTAGGGGAGGTCATTAGCATATTATAAAATCGTAATTTTTAGCAAAACGGCGTTACTGAGGACTATAATAGTAACATTACTGGCATCAAGTGTCATTTGCTCATTGCAAATGACACTTGGTTTAATAGGGTCATTTCTGGTGACAGAAACCCTTTAAGGACGCATAAGAGCGGGATGGTTACGCTCACTATAGCGTCCTCGCTGCTGACCTTCTTGGTGGACTCCTCAAAGATACGCAGTACATCGCATATGTCTGCCATCCATGGCCACTCGTGGTTGGCAAACTGAGGGAGCTGAGTTGGAGGCACGCGTGGATTCATAATCTGGTACTCCATCAATGCTCTCTGCTGCTCACACACCCTGGCCAACATGGAATAGGTGGAATTCCAGCGAGTCGGCAGGTCGCACAACAGCCGATGTTCAGGCAAATGGAGGCGTTGCTGGAGTTTTTTTAAGCTAGCAGCAGCTACAGTTGACTTCCAAAAGTGAGCGCACAAGCGCCGCACTTTCACCAGTAGCTCTGCCAGGTTGGGGTAAGTCTTTAGAAATTTTTGGACTACCAGATTAAAAACGTGGGCCAGGCATGGTACGTGATTGAGTTCGGCAAGCTCCAGAGCCGCCACCAGGTTACGGCCGTTATCGCACACGACCATGCCTGGTCCTAGCTGCAGCGGCGACAGCCACATCTCCGTCTGCTGCAATATGGCGTCCCTCACCTCTGGGGCGCTGTGCTTCCTGTCGCCCAAGCTGATGAGCTTAAGCACCGCCTGCTGACGTCTCCCCGCGCCAGTGCTGCAACGCTTCCAGCTAGCGGCTGAGGGCGATTTTAAGGCAGAGGAGGAGGAGGAGGAGGAGGAGGAAGAGGAGGGGGGTTTATCAGAACCCGTGCTGGCAATCTTGGGCGGGGGTGCTAGGTAGGCCGTCTCTGTTTGCGACCCCGTCCCCGCTTCCACAACATTCACCCAGTGTGCCGTCAAAGAGATGTATCGTCCCTGGCCGCAAGCGCTTGTCCACGAGTCGGTGGTCAAGTGGACCTTTGCGCTGACTGCGTACCTCAGGGCCCGCCTGATGTTACGCGACACTCCGGGAAAATTAGTGGCCGCTGGGGACGGAATAGCGAGGTGCGGCAGCCGCCATCAGGTCGCGGAAGGCCTGCGTCTCCACAAGCCTAAACGGCAACATCTCCAGGGCCAGCAGTTTGGAGATGTGGCAGTTTAAGGCTTGGGCTTGGGGGTGACTCGAGGCGTACTTCCGCCTGCGGTCGAACGCCTGCGAGATGGACAGTTGATGGGACGAGGAGTGTGAAGGTGCAGGCGAAGATGCGGGGGAAGGGGAGGCTGAAGGAGAAGTAGCCGAGGCAGAGGCAGATGTGGAGGTGTCCTGGCTGGAGGTCTGGACCGCAGTGGCACCACACAACAAAGGGGAAGAGGCAGTGGCAGGAAGACCTTGCGCAGGTTGCATTGCGTTTGCTCTCTCCCACTCAGCCCAGTGCTTGACTTCCAAGTGACGCCGCATGCCTGAGGTGGTCAGATTGCTCTTCTCAGAGCCCCTACTCAGTTTTGAGTGGCAGAGTGTGCAAACCACGCTCAGTTTGTCATCCGCACAAACATTAAAAAATCTCCACACCACAGAAGTACGAGGCCTCGATGGGGGAGCTTCGCGCGACTGCCTGCTGCCGGGAACAGCTTCGGCCCTGCTGGCTGTGGCCTCACTTCTCTGTCTGGACTGTCCTCTGCCTGTGGACATCCCTCTGCCTGTGGACATCCCTCTGCCTCTGGACATCCCTCTGCCTCTGGACATCCCTCTGCCTCTGGACATCCCTCTGCCTCTTGCTGCCTTTTTCGGTGCTGCGCAGACCACCACCTCTCCACTGCTTTCCCCGCTGGACATCACCCCTGGCCAAGTGGGGTCGGTCATTTCGTCATCCACCACCTCCTCTTCCACTTCCTAACTCTGCTCCTCCTCCTGCCCACTGGACATTCCAACAGCCTCCCTTGATGGCAACTGCGTCTCATCATCATCATCGCTCATGATAACAGATGCTGGTTCAGGGTCCACATCAGCAGGAGATGGCGAATACTCAAGTGGTTGGGCATCACTACAAACAAATTCCTCTGCTAGCTCCTGGGATTCTTCCGGCACATCTGAAAAAGGACCCGAAAAGAGCTCCTGGGAGGGGTCAATGGTGGGATGACTCTGTTGGCCAGGTGTGGAGGAAGGAGGGTCAGAGTGAGACTGTGTGGATGACTGGCTGGTGGACAACTGTGTGGAAGCGCTATCGGCTATCCATTGCACCACCTGTTCAACCTGCTCAGGCCTCAACAGCGGTGTAACCCGCCCCCTGCTTAACTGTCCCATAAAGGCAGGGATTCTGGATGAGTGGGATCCTGGCTGCCCCTCACCAGCACGCATTGTATCCCCACTGGCTTCAACAAGGCCCCCAACAGCATTTCCGCGCCCCCGTCCTCGTCCACGTCCGATTCCGCTAGCCCTACGCATTTTTTTTTTTTGGTTACAATATTTTGCCTTCACAGCCGTATACTACCAGTTCAGACGGTGTGTATTAACACCATGTATATAAAATACTTTTGCAAGCACGCAGAACGCACAGTACAGGTCCCAAAGAAAAGGCCTAGTTTTTTAATATTTCTAGGTACACAGCCGTGTACTAACAGGTCAGACGGTGTGTATTAACACCACTTATATAAAATAATTTTGCAAGCACGCAGAACGCTCAGTACAGTAGACAAAGAAAAGGCCTTTTTTTTTTAATATTTCTAGGTACACACCCGTGTACTAACAGGTCAGACTGTGTGTATTAACACCACGTATATAAAAGAGTTTTGCAAGCACGCAGAACGCACAGTACAGGTGCCAAAGAAAAGGCCTAGTTTTTTAATATTTCTAGGTACACAGCCTTGTACTAACAGGTCAGACGGTGTGTATTAACACCACGTATATAAAATAATTTTGCAAGCACGCAGAACGCTCAGTATAGTAGACAAAGAAAAGGCCTTTTTTTTAATATTTCTAGGTACACAGCCGTGTACTAACAGGTCAGACGGTGTGTATTAACACCACGTATATAAAATAATTTTGCAAGCACGCAGAACGCTCAGTACAGTAGACAAAGAAAAGGCCTTTTTTTTAATATTTCTAGGTACACAGCCGTGTACTAACAGGTCAGACGGTGTGTATTAACACCACGTATATAAAATAATTTTGCAAGCACGCAGAACGCTCAGTACAGTTGACAAAGAAAAGGCCTTTTTTTTTTTTATTTCTAGGTAAACAGCCGTGTACTAACAGGTCAGACGGTGGGTATTTACACCTGGTATACAAACAGGGTATTGCAGGCACACAGAACCCAGAACACTGGAGCCAAATAAACTGTATTTAAAAAAAAAAAAAAAAGTACACAGCCGTATACTGCCAGAAGATCAGATGGTGCATATACACACTAGGTATATAACAGGGTTTTGCGGCCAAAAAGAACGCAGAACAGTAGTGCCAAATATAGTTTTGTATGTAGCAGAGCACCTAATACACCACTAATGCCTCTCTCTGTCCCTACTCCAGCAGCTATCCCTGAATACAGCAGCCGTTCTCTGCAGAGTGTATATGGTAGTAAAGCTATCACTGTACTGCACTATAGTAGCCCTGATAAGGGCTTTTAATCACGCTCCTGCCTGTCCAACAGCTAAAACCTATCTCTCCCTTCTCCAGCCTCTGTCCCTGACTAAGTTCACGCAGCATATGCGAACGAGCAGGAAGAGCTGAGTTTTTAATATTCGAGGTCACGTGGTTTTTCCAGCCAATCCATGTAGACGCCGTTTTCGCGCTGCCAGCGTGCTCCGCGGGCCTGTCATACCCCCCCTGCATGGTGATTGGTGGAAAAAGAGCGCCAGGGAAGGTGGGAGGGGAAACGAATTGTAAGTGCGCCATCGCCGTTATACTCGATTGAAATCGAGTATGCCGAATAGCGTAGTATTCGATCGAATACCGGCTCGATCGAACACTACTCGCTCATCTCTAGTAATTATATGGCTTTCAGCCAACATTCGCGCACTAATAACGAACGTTCAGGTAAAAAGGTACTCAACCTCTTTGAAGAGGAATGGTGGAGCAGGAGGAACGCTCTGAGTCTGACCCCTGGCTACATATGGATACTGTATCAACAGATGACAGCAGATCATCCGGCTGAGACTGAGATGAGCGTGCCATCCACTCCACTACCTCATCTACTTTCTCCTCCACTACAATTTTGCGCCTTGGTGGGTTGGCCTGGTGGAACAACGGCCAAGTATTGCGAATACTACAAGTATATGCTCCGCCTACAGGTCCTTTGGCACTACTGCCCTGTGCCACCTTCTCCTGTTTTTAGAGCTCGAGGTCTGGCTGGAACTGGACCCCTTTTGCTTATCCATTCCAGACATTTTTCAATTCACTCTGTGGCCCTGCAGCTGGTCTTTGTCTTTGTCCCTGTCTCTCCCTATCTCTCCCTGTCTCTCTCTCCCTGCCTGATTAATTACTAGCCCTGAACTGGCCCTGCACTTGCCCTGCAGTATCCCTGATATGTGTAATTTTATTCCCAGAGCAATTACACCCCAATTTTCACAAAACAGTTCTCTGTCTCTCAGAACTTCACACACAGTGCTTCTGCTCGTCTCAGCAGTCGCAGCAGAAGTGATGCGTCACTGGCTTACCGAGCCTGAGCCAATCAGAGCAAGCCCTGTCCACTAGGTCAGGTGATTGCTTTCTTCCCGGGCTTTTGCACACGATAAACGAACTAACAGTAAAATGTTGCTAATGAATTGAATTTGTACGCAACAGTAACTTATACGTAGCAATAGCGTATAATTTATAGGACAAACTACGTAGCGAATGCGTACAAAGCCGAAGCGAATCACCTAATATTCGGATTCGTTTTGCAGCTAAAAATTTCCAAGATTCGATACGAATCAACGAATCAGCGAATAGATTCGCTCATCTCTACTTGTGAGAGAAATTCATCTAGCTGTGCAGCTGAAGAAGGGAATAATTAGGCTGAAAATGACATTAGGGAAGGCCAAAAAATACCTATTCCTTCACAATTATGACTGTACAAAGAAGCACTGACATTATGGAAACTCAGGTACACTTTAAAGTATACAGTACCTACTAAATGCCCCAACTGGTGCCAATACTGGACTGCCCTTTTTGAGGCCTATGGCTGTCAGTTTACAGTACCTACTAGATGTCCCAACTGGTGTTAATACTGGACTGCCCTTTTGGAGGCCTAGGGCTTTCAGTTTTTGACTATGGCCAGGCCATATAAGACAACCCCTTCTACAGGAGCACTGGTAAAACATCTCCAAGGCCATTCCTGAATATTCCAGAAGTGGGGTTCAGCAGCTGAAAAAAATTAAAACCCACTGTGGAGTGGAAACATCTTTCTTGAATAGTCCTATAGAATTTCGGAGTAAACGTATTCCCAGTTCAAGTATCTCAGTAGCGTTCTGCTCTTCATGCTGATAGTTGTTGAGAAGAAGGATGGTATAAGCACAAGTGAATTCAGGGAAGTCAAACAGGTAAAGGCAATTCCTTCTCCATACACACTCCTATACGAAATCCCACATTGCTCAAACACCTGACCCAACACACCTTTCGGCGCTACCTTGTAGGAAGACACATTGGTGCGGTTGCCATCCCCAAGTGTGGGAGCAATATGGGATTTGGTATAGAGTATGTATGGAGAAGGGAATGCCTTTAACTGTTTGACTTCCTTGAATTCACTTGTGCCTGTTCTTCCTTCTTAGCAACCATCAGCATGAAGACCAGAACGCTGTTGAGAGACTTGAAAAAGGAACATGTTGTCATAGGGCTATTCAATATAGAAGTTATCCTATCACATATGTCTCAGTCGTGATTGCGCCGAAAGATGTCCACTATACAGTGGAGTTGAAGTTTTTTTAGCTGCTGAAACCCACTTTGCTTCTATCTCCTGAGGGTTGGCTCCCATTCAGTGATGACCCAGACAACATCGGTAGCACCAGTCTTTAGAGACCACTTGACCCCTACGGTATTGTTGTGCAATAAAAGAAGATGAGCCTTTCCATCTCATCAACAGACAACCAATTTCAACATACTCACCCTATGGGCGCCAGCCGTTGTTTTCTCTCATTTGCCACATTGTGCTGAATTTTACAGCTAAGAGAACTGATGGGAGCACAACGGTGACAATACAGTATATCACTGATTTTCGTAGGCAGCAACAACTTCATTTAAGATGTTTTCATCTCCACAGAAATAACGCTGACCACATGGATCTCTGCCATCCGTCTATTTTATTTCAAGAGGTCATAAATCTCCCAGGATCTCCATAAACTTATAATAGTCTCCACTTGGCCTTGAACAAGCAGCTGGCCAGACACACAAAATAATGAATATTCATGACCGAATTCATCTAAACTCGTGGCGTCTATTCTAATAGCTCCGCAATAAAGACAGAATTTGTCTTTTGCGCTGAAGTATAATGACAGCTGAGGAACCGCCAAATGAAAAGACACATTTCACTACATAGTACTGTACGTGGTGGATATTAATTTATTTTATGCACTTATAGCTACTATATTCCGCAGCACTTTACAAACATTAACATTAAGCTGTCCCCAGTGGGACTCACAATCTAAGTTTCCTATCAGTATGTCTTTGGCGTCTGGGAATAAACCAGAAAACCCAGAGGGGACCCAAGCAAACACAGGGAGGACTTACATACTCCATGCAGATGTTGATCCTGGTCAGATTTAAACCTTGGACCCCAGCACTGCTAGGCTCCAGTGCTAACCACTGAGCCACCATGACTGCCTGTATTCGAACAGCAGGGAATCAGAATCAATCTATTTATCTATCTATCTATCTGCACACGCATAAGCATGGGAAAAAGCATTGCCTTGGTCTGAACAAGGGGTCCAAAAATGTATCCTTTTTCGAAATCAGCAGCAGTACAGTATGAAAATTTGACAGAAAAGGCAGGCAATATCCGACTGTGCAGGTGTAGTCATAGCGGCAATAGTAGCCTCGGAAGCAAAAGTAACAGTATGGAATCTAACAGGCAAGGAAGGGATATGTGCTGAGTAAAAATACTATTAGTGACATTAGTATAGGCAGAAATAGTGCAGTATTGAACCTGACGGACAGGAGATGTGCAGCTTTGTAGGTGTAGTAACAGTGGCAGTAGTAGCGGCAGCAGTAGCAGCACAATATAGAACTTGACAGACAAGGCAATGATATGTGCAGCTTTGTAGGGGTAGTAATAGTGGCAGTAGTAACGGCAGCAGTAGAAGGACAATATAGAACTTGACAGACAAGACAGGGTATGTGTGGCTGTGTAGGGGTAGTAATAGTGGCAGTAGTAGCGGCAGCAGTAGCAGTACAATATAGAACTTGACAGACAAGGCAATGATATGTGCAGCTTTGTAGGGGTAGTAATAGTGGCAGTAGTAACGGCAGCAGTAGAAGGACAATATAGAACTTGACAGACAAGACAGGGTATGTGTGGCTGTGTAGGGGTAGTAATAGTGGCAGTAGTAGCGGCAGCAGTAGCAGCACAATATAGAACTTGACAGACAAGGCAATGATATGTGCAGCT
Source organism: Rhinella marina (assembly GCA_900303285.1). Lineage (NCBI taxonomy): Eukaryota > Metazoa > Chordata > Amphibia > Anura > Bufonidae > Rhinella > Rhinella marina. The sequence continues at coordinate 21,367 of ONZH01023595.1, read as the reverse complement.
TTGTAGGGGTAGTAATAGTGGCAGTAGTAATGGCAGCAGTAGAAGGACAATATAGAACTTGACAGACAAGGCAGGGTATGTGTGGCTGTGTAGGGGTAGTAATAGTGGCAGTAGTAGAGGAAGCAGTAGCAGCACCATATAGAACTTGACAGGCAAGGCAGGAGATGTGCAGCTTTGTAGTAAAAGTGGCAGTAGTAACGGCAGCAGCAGCAGGACAATATAGATGTGCGGCTGTGTAGCTACATTAGTGGCAGTATTAGATGCAACAGCATTACAGTATGGGTCCTGACAGACCAGGCAGAACATGTACAAGTGTGTATATGTAGGTAGCTGTAGCAGTAAGGGTTGTAGTTGCTGCAGCAGTACAGTATGGAACGTGACAGCTATGGCAGATCCTTTCATTAGCATCAGCTGGAGGTATGTGAAAATGGATCATAGTTTAATGCCTAATTCATTTTCACAAATGTAATGTTTTCCAGACTGGTGAAGGACAATTTTGCAGTACTACAGCCACACACATTCTCACTTGCAGCTAATGTGGCACAGGTCTTACATTACGTTCCATTAAACTGCCTATTGTCAATCTACGGTGATTTTGAATCCTATTTAATGAGGAGTCACATTGTATTGCTGGGCAGCGTTCAGTACAATATAATGAGGCACAACATCTATGATGCTAAAAACATCATTAGCCATTAGATTTAGGGTTTCTTTTCATGCTAATTGAGCTGCTAGCTGGCTCCTGTGCATACAGTACTGATGTGCAGTCCACCAGAGTCGGTATGCATGTGAGCAGCTCAAGACCTGTAACACGCACAGTACACTGACTGACTCCTATCCTGTCCCTAGTACTAAAACCATGATCAAAGGCAAAGACATCACAGGAGGTGTTTGCAGGGATTGAGGCATACTGGTTATATAAAATACATACAATGATGCCCTGATACACTGTGCCAAAATGTCATGTAGTACCAGGGCAACATAATCTATCATCAATGTATGAGAGGACTCCTGCGTAATGGAAACTGGCCGAATCCGTGATGCTAGCTATAGATTTCTATTATGACGGAATGCCTCTAAAGACATTCCGTTACGCATTCCGTCATAGAATCGCGTTATGGTCTGTGGCAACAGAATCCATAACACAATTCAGCATATACCCGAATGCGAACTCGAACTTGAAGTTTGCCCATCTCTAGCCTCCACTTAGCATACTGAAAAAAAAAGCCGGGCACATCACCTGTGGTAAACAAATAGCCCTTCTCCTGCAGGCAAGGTGGAGCATTGGAACAAGAAATGCTCTGATGCTACACTGATACAGGCTAAGTGTGTGAATGGGAGCTTATGTCCAGGTTCAGCTCTGAACCTGGACAACCCCATCAAAGTGTATGCAGTGTTAAGCCCCGCCCCTTCCCCAAACGTCCTGTTTTCCATGGGAGTTCATACTAGTGCACAAAGCCGGTCCTCGGCCAAAGATGGAGAGGCTGGGAGGAAGGAGGCACTTCTCTGACTGCAGGAAATCTGCTAAAACTGTAGCAACTTGCAGATATCCATGCAGAAAGAGCTAAAGACAAACTGTACTTTAAGGGGTTTCCCATGATTAATGTAAAAAATTAAAATTATACATAGTCTAGTACAGCCCTGCAATTCACATGGATCCAGAGATCTCCCCAGTCATTGCTTCATTTGTTCTGCTTGATTTATTTGACGTTGGCAGCTCAGGGGGGTGTGTCCTTTCTCCGGAGGTGTGTCCTTTTTCAGCTACTAGAGGCAGTTGAAGAATAGAACTGAGCATGTGCTTCCATCTCAGTGAGCAGGACAGCAAACAGCAAAAATCAAACAGCAGGTGGAGCTATACAGATAGATTTCAGTGAATAACTCATTTTAATACATTTTTAATTACCTGCAATTACAAAAAGATTCAGATCCAGGGGCTGGTTTTAAAACTGTAGAATATTATTCAAGGGACAACCCCTTTAAGTTATGCTTTTTCTTTTTATCTGTGAGGGTTTAGTTGCCCTCTAAGAGGCTAAAAGGAAATTTTTATAAAAATGCTTTTTTTTTTTTTTTTTACCCTGAAACCCACATGTATGCACAACAGAAGCATCCTTATCCAAACATAGACTGCAGTACTGTTAATTCCCTGTGGGGGCACCCTTCAATCAGTCTATCAAGGCCCTCTTGCCTGTATATAGCATTAGGGAGTCTCCAGAGTTATACGCCCCTGGGTCATATAAATGCCCCATGTACTTTATTTACCAACGGTATGGAGACATATATAAATTTCTATTGTGTTATGTCTCTTAAGTCTGTTTCATAACTGTTATTGCTGAAGGCCAGTCCGTGTCACCTCATAATGGGGGATTCAATTAATTAACAGATTACAATATTCATCCTCTTAACCAGATAGTTACACTGAATGTCACCTTCAAATGTCAAATGTTTCCCTTCCCTCCTATCATTATTATGTGCACATAAAGGATATCATTTAATTACAGTTTGATTCAACTAAAGCAAACATTAAAGTGCACTTCCAAAAATTAACTTTAACATTCGAGCTGAAGCATAGTCAGTAGGAGACTTAAAGGGGTTGTCCCACAAAAAATATTCTAGAGTTTTCAAACCAGCACCTGGATCTGAATACTTTTGTGATTGTATGTAATTAAAAATTTAGCATAGCCACTGAGTTATTCAATAAAATGTATCTGTATAGCGCCACCTGCTGTTTGTTTTTTTCCTTTTTCTTTGTCCTGCTCAATGAGAAGACCGCATATGCTCAGTTTCATCCTTCAACTGCCTCCTGAGCTGTGATAGTGAGAATCACAGACACGCCTCCTGAGCTGTGATAGGGAGATCTGAGACACGCCCCCTGATCTGTGATAGGGAGAGAGCTGACACACGCCCCCTGAGCTGCAGCAGAAAAGACACTCCCCTTGAGCTGTCAGCTTGATATAAATCTAGCAGAGCAATAAATGGGGAGATCTCTGGATCCATGTGTGGTACAGGGCTGGTTCTAGCTTTGTAGGAAAGAGATTATCATGGACTATATAATGTCTGATCTTTTTTTACATTAGTCATGGGATAACCCCTTTAAATGGGTTAAGTCTTCAAGAACTAGATGTGGAGGATACAGAGAAGGTGAGAAACCTTTTCAAAATAAGCCATGAATGGTCTTCTAGAATTAAGGGTGCACTTAAAGGTATTTGGGAGAAACTAAGTAAAATTTAAACTTTTTTCTGTTGCCACTAGGGCGAGCTCAAGACATATAGTTTTTTTTATTAACAGATGTGCCATAAATCCCTACATGAGCTTCCCCTAGCGGCATGCAATGATCAGATTGCAATTTGCATAGGGTTATGGAATTTCCTCCATACAGAAATAGCTGTATTACAGTTCAATGCTGCCACCTGCTGGCCTGAACTGTAACATACAAATACTGAGCCTGGAAGCCTAGTACAGGCTCTGGCTCATTACTGGGTGGAACGCCTTTCCCGATCTTCGCCAGGGAGAGGCGTTCCAATCCATGAATTGTGTGCTTCTGGGTTTCCAGCTTCTGAGAGCTTAATTGTTGGGCTGCAATACTATGCACAGCTACTATCCAATGAATGGGGCTGTGCTTGGTAAGCTGCAAGGAGGCTGCGGTGCTCACCAGGTGTCAGAATCCCACCATTTAGAAACTGACGACCTCTTGTAAGGATAAGTCATCAGTATTAAACACTCGGAAAACCCCTTTAAATAATTTTCTTTGGTCACTTTGCAACCATCAGACTGTTTTTTTTCTAAAAATGGGTGCAGTCATCCCAAATATTTTCTAGGATCATTTGCTGCACATGAATTCTCTTGTACAGCAACTAAATAAATGCTACGGTTACAAATGTAGGTTGGTCAGAAATTATTCTTTTATTAACATGGACAGCGCATTAATAATAGGAGATACTTCCCGCAATTTAAGAAAATGGAAACTGAAGGGTCCTGAATTCAGTTTTTTTTATATAATATATATTTGCATAATAGGAAATGTCAAAGTTGTCCGTGGGGGAATCATCAAATCAGCACCTACTGAACCTGCAAACTTGTCCTTCTCTGGTCGTATTGTTGATGATTCTTATGACATCCGTGGGCATCGGTAGCAATATTTAGGTCCATTTTACAATTTCTTCACCTCCCTTTGAGTGCCAAAAAAAACATCTTAATGAGGTTGCCTAACCAGTATTTTTTTTTTTTTATGAAAATGGTCAAAACATCATAAGAAGTCATTCTAACCTCACCAATCCCCCATCAATTCCATTCCGATCCTTCCAGGGTCCTCCACCGGTCTGTACTTCCTGGTCCTTCTTGACACAGGAAGTGCTAATCACTGTCTGCAGATATGTAGGCAACCTTTTTCAGCCAATGATTGGCTGAGCGCTCACATTTCCATAAAAACAGAAAGTAGAGAATAGCAGTTGACCAAGGTAGTACCAGAACAGGATTAGTCCTGGATCGGTGCGGTAAATAGCTTCTATTGTTATTAATATTTGTACCAGATGCACAACCCATTCAGAGTAACATAGTTTATAAGGCTGAAAAAAGTCCTCTGTCCATCCAGTTCGGCCTGTTATCCTGCAAGTTAATCCATTGGAAGGCAAAAAAAACCCTGTGAGGTAGAAGCCAATTTCCCCCCCTTTAGGAGAAAAAAAATTCCTTCCCGACTCCAATCAGACATCAGAATAACTCCCTGGATCAACGACCCCTCTCTAGTAACTATAAACTGTAATATTATTACCCTCCAAAAATACATCCAGGCCCCTCCTGAACTCTTTTAGTGAATTCACCATCACCACCTCCTCAGGCAGAGAGTTCCATAGTCTCACTGCTCTTACCGTAAAGAATCCTCTTCTATGTTTGTGGACAAACCTTCTTTCCTCCAGACGCAGAGGATGTCCCCTCGTCACAGTCACAGTCCTGGGGATAAATAGATGATGGGAGAGATCTCTGTACTGACCTCTGATATATTTATACATAGTTATTACATCTCCCCTCAGTCGTCTTTTTTCTAAAGTGAATAACCCTAATTTTTAATAATCTTTAAGGTTAGAATCACAGTTTTCACTACAGCTTTTCGTACAGTTTTATTTTGTACCAAAGCCAGAAATGGATACAAAAGAGAGAAGAACCATCAGTCTTTATTCTGTCCCTTCCTTTCAGATCTAGTCTTGGCTTTGGCTCAAAAAATTACATAAAAATTGGCACAAAATCTAAAAGTAGAATTTTAGTTAATTTTTTTTTCAAATTTACACACAAAATGATCTAAGAAAAATGTCATTTCAAATCTTTTCTTTGCAGCCACACAATCCTGAGAGTGTTTACCTTAATAATTATGATGGGCCTTCAAGAAGATCTCCAGACACGGAAAAATAATGGCTACATCTGTAGGCTTCAGCGCGCGGTGATTTATGGGTCACTTGTTCTGTAGCCAGCGCCAATGCCGATCCCCTCTGTCTTCTAAATTACTCATGAACGTCAGTCCAGACATCATAAAGATTTAAGCACGGGGATTTATCACTGACCTTCAGCAATTTATATCGGCCACTTGAGTGTGACTAATCACTATTAGTCATGGGGATAGGTGCGAAGGCACGTGAAGGACATACCCGCAAAGGCGCTATACATCAGCGGATGGCGATACCACCAAAGCATCTGCAAATAAACAAGTAAAAAGGAGAAGGAAAGGCGCAAAGTCAGTCACATGACTGGGAACAGTGTATACGTTACGGCCTGGAAACCAGAAGATTCATTGTTACATTGTTGAGAGTTTCGAGATAACGCAAAGCTCCATCCATCACGCCAGATTAGATGATCGGCTTTATTTGCTTTCGGGAGCAGCAGGCTGTCGACTATAAAATATGAAAAGTAGAGAGGAAGTTTTTTTTTTTGTATCGCACTGCGGCTTCCTTTTTTTTTTGCTACTTAACAAGACGAAAGAGTTTGTGGATTTTAAAGGAGTTTTGTGTATGATTGAATTTTACTCATTTTTGGATAAAAATCATATTTTCTATTGGCCATTATTAAGAATATTGAGCTGTTAACTGGGTTAACTGTTTTTCTAGCTGTGTGACTGGTGCTTTCACTTTCATTTTGTGCCAGCCATCTAATCAACCTTATCTCTAAACTACTGAGATGTCATAAACATTTATTTAAGCCACATTCTTATCAGTAAGATAAGACCTGAGCTATAATGACTGTTTAGGACATCAGAGATAAGGAGCCCATCAGCTCCTGGTCTGACGGAAAAGACAGAAAATCAAGTTGATCCAGAGGCAGGCAAAAAACCCCTGTGAGGTAGAAGCCTATTTTCCTCACTTTAGGGGAAAAAAAATTCCTTCCCGACTCCAATCAGAATAACTCCCTGGATCAACGACCCATCTCTAGTAACTATAACCTGTAATATTATTACCCTCCAGAAATACATCTAGGCCTCTCCTGATCTCTTATAGTGCACTTACCATCACCACCTCCTCAGGGAGAGAGTTCCATAGTCTCACTGCTCTTACTGTAAAAAATCCTCCTCTATGTTTGAGTACAAACCTTCTGTCCTCCAGGCGCAGAGGATGTGAAACACTTATTTAAGCCACATTCTTATCAGTAAGATAAGAGCTGAGTGTTTAGGAGGTCAGAGATCAGAGATAAGGAGCCCGTCAGCTCCTGGTCTGACAGAAAATACAGAAAATCCACAGGCTGCTACTAGAGCATCCCAGCTCTGTACACAAAAAAGGCCGCCATTTTTTAAAATAAAGACTAATTGAAAAAAATATTTTTAGCTCAAAATAAGTACAATGCAATAATTTTAAAAAATTGCCCCCAAAGGTGTACATAGCCTTGAAATTGAAGCCCCGCTGTTGATGTGCATGGACTGTACTGCAGCACATCTTCATTAGGCTAGTTCTACACCGGCTGTAAAGCTATCCACCACAGGAATAGCCGGAGTTCACCATATCTGACCTACCCACATTTTCCCATTCTCCACCAGACCCCATAGACAGGGAGGGATTTGCCCGATTTCCAGTATGAGCACCGGGTTTCAGCCAGTGCACACATTGGTTTTTGTCCGGCCAAAACCCAACGCTCTTGCCGTAAGCCATCCAAATCTCCAGCAGATCCCATTATAGTCAAAGGGTTCCGGCGGTGCACGGCAGTATCCGACTAGGTCGGATCCTCTGCTGGAACAGCCTGCTGGATAGCTTTACTGCTGGTGTGGAACTAGCCTTACCGACTTTTACAATTGCTGTCACGCGAGGTCGGCGTCACGCTCCCTCTGCACGACGTCGCCGGACCTCTCCGCCCCCCTAGAGACGAGCAATAGGGAATTGAAGTGCTGGTCTTGTCAGCCAGCACTTCATGAGTTAATTCTCTGTTTGGGTTTAGCCATGTGGTGCTGATCACACCACATGGCTACTTTACATATTGTTTGGACAGCTTGCTCCGCCTCAGGTCATGTGATGCTGGCCACATCACATGATCCTGGGCGGGCTATTTAAAGATGGCAACTGCCTCACTCAGATGCCTGTGATTAGTCTTCTGAGATCAGTGCTGTGTGTTGGACCTTGCTTTTGGATTATTGGTATATTGGATTTTGGCTTTGGACTTAGACTACGCTTTTGTGATTCCCCTCGGTATTTGACGTGACCTCCTGTTCTTGACTTGGCTTGCTGACGATTCTGCTATTGTGTTTGTTTCTGTCTGTGTTTGTCTTTCCCTGTGTTCCTTTCCCTACCCTGTGCACGTACTCAGCATAGGGACCGTCTCCAAGTTACGGTTTTGTCGCCTAGGGCATCTACTGTAAGTAGGCAGGGAAAGAGGTGGGGTTCAGACAGGGCACACTATCCCTTGTTTCCCTGTCGTGACAATTGCTTTTTACATTTTGCAGCAAACAAAGACCTCCTTGAAGTGGAAACTGTCAGCAAGTTGCTGTTGACTGATCTGACATTGAAAGGATATGTCTCTATAGTGCAGGGATCAGCAACCTTTGGCACTCCAGCTACTGTGAAACTACAACTCCCAGCATGCACACTTGCTCTGCTATTCTTGTAACGCCCACCGAAGTGAAAGGGAGTTGTAGTATTAAAACAACTGGAGTGCCGGAGGTTGCTGATCCCTACTATGGTGTATCATAGTGTCCTGCTGTAACTGTGGATGTAGTTGCCTCATTTATACCTTAAAGGGGTCCTCTGGTAATAATGGCATTTTACCTAAGTGCCAGCAGCCACTCTAAGCTAAGGACTCATACTTACCTGCTCCACGTCACTGCTGAAGCCAGTCATTGGCTTCAGTGGCGCATGTGACCCCGCCCATGCTAAGCTGGATGCAAGCAGTGCAGGGACCAGAAGATGGAGACACTAAAGGCAGCATGGAAGACCTGAGCAGTGGAGAACAGGTAAGCGCGTATATTTAGGTTATTACGGCTGGAGCTTTTTAAAGGGCATCTGTCAGCAGTTTTATATGACACTGGCTGACCTGTTACATGTGCAATTGGCAGCTGAAGACATCTGTGTTGGTCCCATGTTCATATGTGCCCTCATTATTGGGAATTATGATGTTTTAATATATGCAAATGATCCTCTAGGAGCAACGGGGGTGTTACCATTACACCTAGAGGCTCTTCTCTCTCTGCAACTGACATGCCCTCTGCATTTTGACAGGACCAGGCAGTGAGAGTGTCCACACACCTGGTCCTTTTGTCTAGAGAAGCTTCTCCAGCTTTCCTACTCCACTCTCCTCCAGGGCTGAGAGCACGACTTTTTTTGCGACTTTTTTTAAAAAGTTGTAATGATAAATCTAGAGTGAAACTCATTAACATAGTTAACCACACCCACTTTTGCACCCACTTTTCAAAACTGGAGTGAGTGGTGTGGCCTATTTTGTGACTTTTTGATGCCAGAATTCTGGAGTGAAGGTATGATAAATCAGGGCCATAGTCTTTTGTGGCTTGTCCTTTGTTTTTTTGCACATATTTTGCAGTATTTTTTCATGTGTCCAGATTTTACTTTAAAGTCTATATTAAATTATGACTCTCACTATAAACAAAGCTTTTTTTTTTGCAACACATTTTTTGCAGTATATTTATACCTTTTTAGAGTATTTTTTGTGTTTCTGGTTTCAGGTTTTGTGTGTTTTTCAGACGTTTTAAATTTAGGCCTCTCTATAAAACTGGAAAAACACAAATGCTTCTATAAAATTTTACAATGCAAAAAGTGTGACAAAAAAACATGGTAAAATAGCATGCCATTTTGTAACATGCACAAAAAAAGCTATAAAAAAAGTAAGAAAAAAAGTAAAGAAAGTATAAATGGAGGACTTATACTTCTCCTTCCCTCTAGATTTAATTCTAGCTTTGGCTTCTAAAATTGCATCAAAGTTGGCACTAATGATACTTTTCCAGTTAATGCTAGAGTAAAATTACTTTTCATCTATGTGCAATTGAACAGTTAAGTGCATCGAGGGCGGGTCCAAGTCACTCTTTCTCCTCCTACTTCCTCTACCAGTCCCTCCCTCTTCTTGATGGACAAGGCCAGGCTTGATAATTATAAAGGGACCTCACCCTGTCAATTAAGAAGAGGAAGGGGTTGGCAGAGGAAGGCAGAGAAGGCAGCAAGGTTGCACAGTGGCTTGGGCCCACCCTCAGTGCACTTAACTTCTCATTTGCATATGTACTCTCTTTAAGGGGCTTTCCTGTTTTAGGTTATCAAAACATAGTTAATAAATGATAAGTTCTAAAACTTTGCGTTTCACAGCATGCTGTCAGTGAATGAGAACACTCTTCCTTCACTAGCTGACAACTCCTACACAAATGTTCAAGGCAAAATTTCAATAATTTCTATGATGCTGCCTCTTCATTTCAAGAGGGACGTCCACCATAGTGAGCGCCCCTCTACTCTGCCCCCAAGAACAATCACCCCCTCAATGATACAACCAAATAAAACCATCAGACATGGCATTGTCATCATTGAAACCCTTTAATTAATCTTGTAAATTATGAAAAAAAAGGATAGAAAATAAAGGGGTGCCCAAACTTTTGCAACAAGCACAACTTACATTTCATTGTTTCCAAAATTAATAAATCAAACATCTAAGTATAATGTGAGCATTCATTTAAGTTATTGTGTCCATAAATCTATAGGAGGTGTCACTTGCACAGGGGTGCCAAAACTTTTGCAAGCAGCTCTATATTCCTTGTATAGATTCCTGTGGACCTTGTTTACTATTAGGACAGGTAGTATATTGAATGGCGTGAGCCTGCGTTCTGTGATCTGCAGTATGAATCCTGACGATCTCGGCTTTGGCATGGCTATATTATGAGTATAAATACTGCTGTCTCTCTTCGTCTGCACCAGATAATGTTATGATAGTATAAATCTTCCCCTGCTGTAAGTCTGGAGAGCTGCAGATCACCTTAAATTTGGGGGAAGTGTTAGATTTTCTAAGAGCGTGTGTCAGACTGCGGATACAGAAATCAGGCTGCGGAAACTCTGGTGTAAAGGCTGTAAGGGGAGAAGTGCGGCTCGGAGACCGGAAAGTGTTTGTACACAGATTAGTATGTGCTTAATTATACCGCACTCCATGGAACTGGAATGTTCATAAAGACCAAGAATCTGCGGTACTATATGGTAAGCAGGAAATTAGGAATTACCAAAGAGAGTAACTTATAACTTATACCAGCTGTACATATATAATTATATACAGGAGATACCCAGGTTATACCAGCATGGTCCATATCACTATATACAAGAAGATGTATAACTTATAACAGCTGTACATATATAAATATATACAGGAGATACCCAGGTTATACCAGCATGCTCCATATCACTATATACAGAAGATGTATAACTTATACCAGCTGTACATATATTATTATATACAGGAGATACCCAGGTTATACCAGCATGCTCCATATCACTATATACAAGAAGATGTATAACTTATACCAACAGGAGATACCCAGGTTATACCAGTATGCTCTATATCACTATATACAAGAAGATGTATAACTTATACCAGCTGTACATATATAATTATATACAGGAAATACCCAGGTTATATCAGCATGCTCCATATCACTGTATACAAGAAGATGTATAACTTATATCAGCTGTACATATATAATTATATACAGGAGATACCCAGGTTATACCAGCATGCTCCATATCACTATATACAAGAAGATGTATAACTTATACCAGCTGCACATATATATTATATACAGGAGATACCCAGGTTATACCAGCATACTCCATATCACTATATACAAGAAGATGTATAACTTATACCAGCTGTACATATATAATTATATACAGGAGATGCCCAGGTTATACCAGCATGCTCCATATCACTATATACAAGAAGATGTATAACTTATACCAGCTGCACATATATATTATATACAGGAGATACCCAGGTTATACCAGCATACTCCATATCACTATATACAAGAAGATGTATAACTTATACCAGCTGTACATATATAATTATATACAGGAGATACCCAGGTTATACCAGCATACTCCATATCACTATATACAAGAAGATGTATAACTTATACCAGCTGTACATATATAATTATATACAGGAGATGCCCAGGTTATACCAGTATGCTCTATATCACTATATACAAGAAGATGTATAACTTATAACAGCTGTACATATATAATTATATACAGGAGATACCCAGGTTATACCAGCATGCTCCATATCACTGTATACAAGAAGATATATAACTTATACCAGCTGTACATATATAATTATATACAGGAGATACCCAGGTTATACCAGCATGCTCCATATCACTGTATACAAGAAGATGTATAACTTATACCAGCTGTACATATATAATTATATACAGGAGATACCCAGGTTATACCAGCATGCTCCATATCACTATATACAAGAAGATGTATAACTTATACCAGCTGCACATATATATTATATACAGGAGATACCCAGGTTATACCAGCATGCTCCATATCACTATATACAAGAAGATGTATAACTTATACCAGCTGTACATATATAATTATATACACGAGATACCCAGGTTATACCAGCATGGTCCATATCACTATGTACAAGAAGATGTATAACTTATACCAGCTTTACATATATAATTATATACAGGAGATACCCAGGTTATACCAGCATGCTCCATATCACTATATACAAAAAGATGTATAACTTATACCAGCTGTACATATATAATTATATACAGGAGATACCCAGGTTATACCAGCATGGTCCATATCACTATATACAAGAAGATGTATAACGTATACCAGCTGTACATATATAATTATATACAGGAGATACCCAGGTTATACCAGCGTGGTCCATATCACTATATACAAGAAGATGTATAAATTATACCAGCTGCATATATATAATTATATACAGGAGATACCCAGGTTATACCAGCATGCTCCATATCACTATATACAAGAAGATGTATAACTTATACCAACAGGAGATACCCAGGTTATACCAGTATGCTCTATATCACTATATACAAGAAGATATATAACTTCTACCAGCTGTACATATATAATTATATACAGGAAATACACAGGTTATACCAGCGTGGTCCATATCACTATATACAAGAAGATGTATAAATTATACCAGCTGCATATATATAATTATATACAGGAGATACCCAGGTTATACCAGCATGCTCCATATCACTATATACAAGAAGATGTATAACTTATACCAACAGGAGATACCCAGGTTATACCAGTATGCTCTATATCACTATATACAAGAAGATGTATAACTTATACCAGCTGTACATATATAATTATATACAGGAGATAGTGAAAATTGGTTACCTGGAATTTTGCTTTCCTTGAGTCCGAAGGCAGCACATGAAGGGTTAATATGTCTCTTTGTTTCCCCACTAGGACCGCCCACCTAGATAAACATACAATTAGATTAATTAGTTAGTATAAAGCCACTCCCTTTCCAACCATACTCTGTGTTTTTAAAATAGACTCCGACAATATATGACATCAAGAAAAATTTTATTTAGGGAGGGTATATATGTGCTGCCTTCGGACTCAAGGAAAGCAAAATTCCAGGTAACCAATTTTCACTTTCCCTTTTCGTCCTCGGCAGCACATGAAGGGATTTTTATAGATACCAAAGGGAGGGAATTAACTCAATACTGCACTTAAAACGCCAGTGCCAAAGGCTGAGCTCTGAGCATTGATGTCCAGCCGATAGTGCTTTAAGAATGTAGATGGTGTAGACCAAGATGCTGCATTACAGATGTCCATGATGGATACTTGCGTGTGCTCTGCCCAAGATGCTGCTGTCGATCTTGTTGAATGCGCCTTTATCGGAAAAGGAGGGACTTGACCTTCCAGGGAATAAGATTCGGTAATTACTGTCTTGATCCATCTGGCAAGTGTATCTCTGGATGCTTTCTGCCCCTTTCTTGGTCCAGCAAAGAGCAGGAAGAGATTCTCAGAAGCTCTAAAATCTCTGGTCCTCTGGAGATAAATCTCAATAGCTCTTCTAACATCCAGGGTGTGAAGGAGCTCTTGTTGTTCATCGGCTGGTTCAGGAAAGAAAACTGGAAGGAATGATTCTCTATTTACATTGGCAGAAGTTGGTACCTTGGGCACAAAAGAAGGCATGGTCCTTAACAATACCCCATCAGGAAGAAATCTGAGATAGGGAGACTTAGAGGATAGAGCTTGTAGTTCTCCAAGTCTTCTCGCTGAAGTTATGGCCACCAAGAATAACACTTTGTTAGAGAGCCACTTCAGCTCAGCTTTGGCCAAAGGTTCAAATGGAGGACCTGTTAATTTTTTTAATACTAGCGATAAGTCCCAGACAGGAATAGGGTCTCTTACTGATGGCTTCAGCCTCTTCACCGCTTTAAAGAATTTAGAGATCAGGGGGCTCTGAGCAAATTTGTTTTCCGTCATCGCATTTATGGCTGTCATGTGGACCTTCAGGGTATTTGGCTTCAGACCCATCTGAAAACCATCTTGCAAAAACTGTAAAATAGCTGGAACATCAATTTCTGAGCAGCCAGAATCTGATAGCCAAAAGGTGAATTTTTTCCATATTTTCTCATACTTTATATTTGTAGAAACCTTGCGAGCTGAGAGTAAGGTATTTATTACTGAGTCAGAAAGCCCCTTCTCTTCTAGTCTGGACCTTTCAGTCTCCATGCTGTAAGATATAGATTTTTCAGGTTCTGGTGATATAGACCGTTCTGCAACAAGAGATCGGGAACTAGAGGGAGCGACCAGTACTCTCCCTTCGATAAGTGTAGCAAGAGAGGGAACCATGCTCTGCGAGGCCAAAAAGGAGCTATCAATATAGCTTGAGGCTTCTCCACCTGTATCTTCTGCAGGACTCTCTGGATTATCGGAACAGGAGGAAAGATGTATACATTGAGACCTCTCCAGCTGATTGAGAATGCGTCCAATACTGTGGGACTGTCCAATCTGTTTAGGGAACAGAATTGAGGAAGTTTCCGGTTGTTTCTGGATGCCATCAGATCCCAATCCGGTACACCCCATCTTTCTGTGATCTGGTTGAAGTACGGTGCATTCAGTTCCCAATTTGCTGGATTGATCCTCCTCCGACTGAGAAGATCCGCTTGTGTATTGCAAGAGCCTTTGATATGCAATGCTTTTAAGTCCAGAAGGAACAACTCTGCCCAGGCAAAAATCTTCTTGCATAGGTTCAACAGTGACTTGCATCTCGTGCCCCCTTGTTTGTTCAGGTAATAAACAGCTGGGAGGTTGTCTGTCTGGATCATCACCGACTTTCCTACGAGTTTCGATTGAAAATGGTGTAATGCCAGATTTATCGCTTTCAGTTCTCTGAAATTCGATGATTGTTGTTTGTCCAGACTGGACCAGCAACCTTGAACCCATTGTTCCTTCAGGTGAGCTCCCCATCCCTGAGCAGAAGCATCGGTGGTAATTATTACTGGTGAAGAAAATCGGAAGGTCTTTCCTCTGGTCAAATTGTTGTCCTGTAGCCACCAATTGAGATTCTGAACCGTGGTTTCCTCTAGTCTGACCAACGCTTTCAGGTTGTGCTGACTTCGATGCCAGACTTGAAGCATGTCCTGCTGGAGATCCCGCATGTGAATTCTCGCCCAGGGGACAGCATCTATTACAGCAGTTAAATGCCCTAGAGTTTTCATAACTCTGTGGACTGAGGGTTTGGGATAAGCCCTTAAAGTATGAAGTTCCTTCTTGAGGGAATCGATTTTCTGCTGTGGCAGATAAAGAGACATTTTGCATGTGTCTATTATAAAGCCCAGGAACAGTTTGCGTGTGGCAGGATAAACATCCGACTTTTCCCAATTGATTATGAATCCTAATGCTTGAAGGAGATTGATAACCATCTGTAGATGCTTCTTTAACAGGACTTCTGAAGGCGCTACTAGCAGCCAATCGTCGAGGTATGGAAATACTTGTAGCGTTTGGAGACGGAGTTTCGCCACTGCTACTACTGCTATTTTTGTAAAAATTCTCGGTGCTGGGGATAGACCGAAAGGGAGCGCTTTGAACTGATAGTGTTCTATTCTTCCTTTTACGTAAACAGCCACCCTCAGGAACTTTCTTGATGAACTTCTTATAGGCACATGAAGATAGGCATCTTTGAGGTCTAGAGAAGCCATAAAGTGACCTTCTTGGAGTACCGCTGTAATTGACCTTATGGTCTCCATCTTGAAATGGACTTTCTTGATGTGACGATTTAGGTAACGTAGGTCTATGATCAGACGCCATTTCCCTCCTGGTTTGGGAACTGGAAAGAGCCTTGAATATACTCCAGAACCTTGTTGTTCTCTTGGAACTGGTTCCAATGCCCCTTTCTCTTGGAATTCCTGCACCAGCTGTGCAATCCGAAAATCTTCTTTCTGATTCAGAAGAAATCTGTCTTTTGGAAGATGATGGAATTCTAACGCGTAGCCTTCCTTTATGATGTCCAGAACCCAACTGTCTGCAGTAATGTCTTGCCAGGCATCGTAGAATTGAGTAAGGCGACCCCCTACCCTTTGACTTCTGGCGTCAGAATTCGGATTTGGAAGGTCTATCCTCAGACTTCTTTTTTGATTTTTCAGAAGGTGCTCTACGAAATGCTCGGTCTGCTCTCCCTCTGTCAGATCTTCCACGGAAAGACGATCTCTGGAATCCCTGCCTCCTGTAGGGACGAAAAAAGTTTTGACGTTTTTTAAATCTGGTCTGAGGAAATTCAAGCGCTTTATCCTCCTTATTGGCTTCCAGTAATTTGTCCAGCTGAGACCCAAACAATCTTCCTGGTTCAAAAGGAAGTGTACATAGATTATTTTTGGATGCCACATCTCCTGACCATAAACGCAGCCACATTGATCTTCTGACAGAATTTGAAAGTGCCATGTTCTTTGCCAGTATCCTGAGGGAGTCAACAGGAAAATCGCAAAGAAAATCCGCCGCCAGCTTCAGTGTAGGTAACTGCTGCAATAACTCCTCTTTAGGTACTCCATCTTCCACGTCTCTACTTAAATGACTGAGCCAGACTCTGAGGGCACGGGCTACTGGAACTGTCGCCATAGCTGCCTTGCTGAGGGAAGCCAGATAGGTGTACAACCTCTTCAGTAGATTATCTGCCTTCTTATCCATAGGATCTTTAAAAAGGGCCGAATCATCTGATGGAAAAAATGACCTTCTAGAAAGCCTGGACACAGCAGGATCAACCCTAGATGGAGACTCCCAGGTTGCTGATTCTGTGGGATCTGTTTTATACATGGATTTAAATCTGGACCCTAAATCCATTCTTTTTATGGGGTACTTCCATTCTTTTTTCATAATGGATTCTAAAACCGGGTGGCTTGGAAAAACACAGGCTTTCTTTTTTGGAAAATAAAATAAATTTTCTTCATCCTGGTCAGAGTGTCTGTCACTCTTAGATTCCATGATACTTTTTACTTCTTTTATGAGACGGTTTGCATTATCTCTTTTAAACAAGAAGTTATCTTCAGAGACAGTGTACTCGTCATCTGAGTCAGAAATTTCTCCTTCAGAACGAGAGGAATCATCAGAAGAGGAAGATAGCAATGTCTTCCGCTTCTTTTTTATAGATTTATTTCTCTTGTGCGACCGTGATAATATAGACTTTAACAAAAATAACAATTTCTTAGTCTCATCCTCAGAGGTTTCAGAAGGTTGTTCACAAACTTCACAGATATTAGACGACCAGCCCACTGGCAGCGGCTGGATACAGGAGATACATAGGGCCTGCTTTCTCTTTTGCCTCTTTTGAGGTCTCTCAGGAGATGACTTCTGAACAGAAAGCCTATTCCCATCTAGCAGACAGGTCTCACAGCAGTCCTGCAGGTACTCATCAGGCAGAGGCTGATCACAGGACAGACACAGCCTGTGTCTGTGTTTCTTTGCCTTTTTCCCCCCTCTGCTTGAGTGGCTGGACATCTGGTAAAGTATAGACAAACAGAGGAACAATTAGTGTCAGGAAAAACCTGCAGACATCACCAAAGGGAAGACTCCAGACAGAACTGCACCTTAGGAATGCTAGAGCTCGGCTGCCAGGCACACCAGGCACCATGGCTCTGTACTGAGAGGTTTAAATACCTGAGAATGGAGCCAGCTGAGGAAGGAGGGGAGGGCTCTGCTGACATCAGAGGCAGGTATTGCACTTGTGATCCACAGTGCATTCCACCTTTAAGCGCCCACAAACAGGAACTGACATCATGTGCTTCAGCTCTGCTACATCACGTGACACGCTATCGCGCGTATGCCTCCCACTGGTCATCTCACAAATCCTGATACACAGGAATAAATGTGGTAATGTAGAAATTAAATATACATCCAGTCATGCCAGGGACACACCACCTGGACCTCCTGACTCTGGCCCAAATAACCTGGGACACACCCCACGGCATAGAAGGCACACAAAATCCAAAGGTGGGCATCTTGAAGGAAAAGAGGACAAAAAAAAACACAGAGTATGGTTGGAAAGGGAGTGGCTTTATACTAACTAATTAATCTAATTGTATGTTTATCTAGGTGGGCGGTCCTAGTGGGGAAACAAAGAGACATATTAACCCTTCATGTGCTGCCGAGGACGAAAAGGGAAACCCAGGTTATATCAGCATGCTCCATATCACTGTATACAAGAAGATGTATAACTTATATCAGCTGTACATATATAATTATATACAGGAGATACCCAGGTTATACCAGCATGCTCCATATCACTATATACAGAAGATGTATAACTTATACCAGCTGTACATATATAATTATATACAGGAGATACCCAGGTTATACCAGCATGCTCCATATCACTATGTACAAGAAGATGTATAACTTATACCAGCTGTACATATATAATTATATACAGGAGATACCCAGGTTATACCAGCATGCTCCATATCACTATATACAAGAAGATGTATAACTTATACCAGCTGCACATATATATTATATACAGGAGATACCCAGGTTATACCAGCATACTCCATATCACTATATACAAGAAGATGTATAACTTATACCAGCTGTACATATATAATTATATACAGGAGATGCCCAGGTTATACCAGCATGCTCCATATCACTATATACAAGAAGATGTATAACTTATACCAGCTGCACATATATAATTATATACAGGAGATACCCAGGTTATACCAGCATACTCCATATCACTATATACAAGAAGATGTATAACTTATACCAGCTGTACATATATAATTATATACAGGAGATACCCAGGTTATACCAGCATACTCCATATCACTATATACAAGAAGATGTATAACTTATACCAGCTGTACATATATAATTATATACAGGAGATGCCCAGGTTATACCAGTATGCTCTATATCACTATATACAAGAAGATGTATAACTTATAACAGCTGTACATATATAATTATATACAGGAGATACCCAGGTTATACCAGCATGCTCCATATCACTGTATACAAGAAGATATATAACTTATACCAGCTGTACATATATAATTATATACAGGAGATACCCAGGTTATACCAGCATGCTCCATATCACTGTATACAAGAAGATGTATAACTTATACCAGCTGTACATATATAATTATATACAGGAGATACCCAGGTTATACCAGCATGCTCCATATCACTATATACAAGAAGATGTATAACTTATACCAGCTGCACATATATAATTATATACAGGAGATACCCAGGTTATACCAGCATGCTCCATATCACTATATACAAGAAGATGTATAACTTATACCAGCTGTACATATATAATTATATACACGAGATACCCAGGTTATACCAGCATGGTCCATATCACTATGTACAAGAAGATGTATAACTTATACCAGCTTTACATATATAATTATATACAGGAGATACCCAGGTTATACCAGCATGCTCCATATCACTATATACAAGAAGATGTATAACTTATACCAGCTGTACATATATAATTATATACAGGAGATACCCAGGTTATACCAGCATGCTCCATATCACTATATACAAGAAGATGTATAACGTATACCAGCTGTACATATATAATTATATACAGGAGATACCCAGGTTATACCAGCGTGGTCCATATCACTATATACAAGAAGATGTATAAATTATACCAGCTGCATATATATAATTATATACAGGAGATACCCAGGTTATACCAGCATGCTCCATATCACTATATACAAGAAGATGTATAACTTATACCAACAGGAGATACCCAGGTTATACCAGTATGCTCTATATCACTATATACAAGAAGATATATAACTTCTACCAGCTGTACATATATAATTATATACAGGAAATACACAGGTTATACCAGCGTGGTCCATATCACTATATACAAGAAGATGTATAAATTATACCAGCTGCATATATATAATTATATACAGGAGATACCCAGGTTATACCAGCATGCTCCATATCACTATATACAAGAAGATGTATAACTTATACCAACAGGAGATACCCAGGTTATACCAGTATGCTCTATATCACTATATACAAGAAGATGTATAACTTATACCAGCTGTACATATATAATTATATACAGGAGATACACAGGTTATACCAGCATGCTCCATATCAATGTATACAAGAAGATGTATAACTTATATCAGCTGTACATATATAATTATATACAGGAGATACCCAGGTTATACCAGCATGCTCCATATCACTGTATACAAGAAGATGTATAACTTATATCAGCTGTACATATATAATTATATACAGGAGATACCCAGGTTATACCAGCATGCTCCATATCACTATATACAAGAAGATGTATAACTTATACCAGCTGCACATATATATTATATACAGGAGATACCCAGGTTATACCAGCATACTCCATATCACTATATACAAGAAGATGTATAACTTATACCAGCTGTACATATATAATTATATACAGGAGATACCCAGGTTATACCAGCATGGTCCATATCACTATGTACAAGAAGATGTATAACTTATACCAGCTTTACATATATAATTATATATAGGAGATACCCAGGTTATACCAGCATGCTCCATATCACTATATACAAGAAGATGTATAACTTATACCAGCTGTACATATATAATTATATACCGGAGATGCCCAGGTTATACCAGCATGGTTCATATCACTATATACAGAAGATGTATAACTTATACCAGCTGTACATGTATAATTATATACAGGAGATACCCAGGTTATACCAGCATGCTCCATATCACTATATAAGGAGATGTATAACTTATACCAGCTGTACATATATAATTATATACAGGAGATACCCAGGTTATACCAGCATGCTCCATATCACTATATACAAGAAGATGTATAACTTATACCAGCTGTACATATATAATTATATACAGGAGATACCCAGGTTATACCAGCATGTTCCATATCACTATATACAAGAAGATGTATAACTTATACCAGCTGTACATACAGATGCGTCCACACTTAACTTATCTCCAAACTCAGAGTGGTGACAGTTTTGTCCTGATAGCAAAACAACATGATATCGCGAGATTGTAACTAAACTCTAAAAAACTGCAATACACGTCACAACCACTGGGCGGTGAGTGCTCCACATTTAGCTGATTGCTCAGCTGCTTTTTCTTTTGTTTAGAGTTGCTGGCCTCAGATGTGAGATATTTATCGGCAGACCAAGCTAAATGTGGTGAGATCTATTGAGAATATTTAATGTGCTAAAGTCAAACACATGAGAAAAAAGGAAAACTAAATAGAGTATCCAAACATTGTGTGTTACTGTCAGCTGGACTGTGTATCTAATCCTATCTTAAGTAATACTGTCTACAGAGTCGTGTATCTAAGC
>ONZH01023594.1:0-23856 GCA_900303285.1 Rhinella marina | reverse complement strand
AAACAGAGAAAGGCCATAAACGATTTCTTAATGATCCAGCCGACAGAGGTACTTCCCTGTGTAACTTCGATGTCAGTCAGTGGCAGCTCATGCGTGACACCTGCTGGTTGCTCGTGCCCTTTGAGGAGGCCACTTTATTTGTCAGTCACCAGGACTATGGGATGAACAACATCATTCCACTCATTCATATCCTGGAAAAGATGCTGTTAAATTTGGCTGGTCAGGAGACAGGAAATGTGGCGACTACATCTCACGGCCACATGAGCCCTGTGGGGGCTGAACTGAAGGAGAAGGACGAGGAGGAGGATAAGGACATTGGAGCACAAGGAATGCCTAGAGAAATGGGTAGTTTCTCTGCCCAGGTGACAGGAGAAGAGGAGCAGGAATAGCAGAAGCAGCCAGCGGAGCTACGGGGTGATGAGGAAGGAGGCAGAGGACCCAGACACACCGTGGCAGTATGCAGTGGAGATAAAGGCAGGGTGTCCCTCCGAGTCACTTGCGCAAATGGCCCGATGCATGCTCACTTGCTTACGTAGTGACAGCCAAATTGTTACCATTCATCAGAGGGATGACTGCTGGCTCTCCACCCTATTAGACCCTCGCTACCGGTCCAAAATGGGGGCCTTTTTTACACCCGCCGAGAGGGAGGACAAACTGAACTACTATAGACACATCCTATGTAGTCAGTTGGCCGCTGCCTATCTGCCCTCACGTTCCACTGCCATGGCTGCTGAGAGGGTAGGGGTGACAGTAGCAGTACCAGCTCCATCAGCAGCAGCCTGAGTCTAGAGTCGCTGATGATCAACTTTCTTTACCTGCATAGTGAAGAAACTACTCACCAGCAGCATCAGCTAGACCTGGAGGAGGACCTGAAACAGCACATGGTGACATACTTGGACAGCACCCTGCCACTTGGAATACTGGGCAGCCAAACTAGATCAGTTGCCCCAATTGGCCGAGTTCGCTCTAGAAAAGCTGTACTGCCTGGCCAGTAGTGTGGCATCAGAGCGGGTGTTTAGTGCAGCGGGGGCCATAGTTACAACAAGGAGAACTCGCCTGTCCACCCAAAATGTGGAGAGACTCACCTTTGTCAAGATGAATCAGGCTTGGATCAGCCAGGATTTCCAACCACCAACGCCTGATGCGTCAGATTAGATCATTCATGTTGTTTTTTGACTGTTTCTTCTGGCTACCTGCCTCACCAAATACTCTCATGCTGCCACCCGCCTGATACCACACATCTGATGCTCCTTCTTACACCCACCATCGACAGCAGGTAGTGTTATTGCCACCCACCTCCCCACACTGTCGTCGTGCCACTCTATAGTCTGCTAATGCTGCTACTGCCTCCATAATGTCATCGTACCATTCTGTAGTCTGCCCATGCTGCTGTTGCTGCTACTACTACTACTACTGCCTCCATAATGTCGTCGTACTACTCTGTTGCCTCGAAATTGTACTTACTGACATGTGATATTTGCTCGGTGGGCCTGTGACTCGGAAATTGTAGTTACCGACATTTGAGATTTTGGTGACATGGAAATTGTACTTACTGACATGTGATATTTGCTCACTGGGCCTGTGACTCGGAAATTGTACTTACTCACATTTGATATTTGCTCACTGGGCCTGTGACTCAGAAATTGTACTTACAGACATCTGATATTTGCTCAGTTTTCCTATGACTCGGAAATTAAACTTACAGACATTTGAGATTTTGGTGACACAGAAATTGTACTTACAGACATGTGATATTTGCTCACTGGGCCTGTGACTCAGAAATTAAACTTACAGACATTTGAGATTTTGGTGACACGGAAATTGTACTTAGTGATGTGATATTTGCTCACTGGGACTGTGACTCGGAAATTAAACTTACAGACGTGATATTTGCTCACTGGGACTGTGACTTGGAAATTAAACTTACAGACATGTGATATTTTCTCATTGGGCCTGTGACTCGGAAATTGTACTTACAGACATGTGATATTTGCTCACTGGGCCTATGACTCGGAAATTAAACTTACAGACATTTGAGATTTTGGTGATACGGAAATTGTACTTACTGACATGTGATATTTGCTCAGTGGGCCTGTGGCTCGGAAATTGTACTTACTGACACTTTCAATCTTGTTGGGCCACTCTGTGACCTCCTAATTCTGCTACTATGGTTGCTGCCACTTCCACACTCTGTCATTGTGCCACTCTGTGACCTCATAATGCTACAGCTACTGCCACTGCCTCCTCTACACTGTCGTCATGCCACTCTGTCAGACCTTCTACAGTCTCAGGCAAGTCAAGTTGACAACGGTTGACACTTGTTCTACGTCAATTCCTCTGGCACAGACATTAGTGGTGATGAGAAATTCCCCCTTCCCATCTCTGTTGTGTTACCACTCTGGCCTCAAAATTTTACTGCTGCTGCCACTTCCACACTCTGGCATTGTGCCACTCTGTGGCCTCAAAATTTTACTACTGCTGCTGCCACTACCACACTGTCATTGTGCCACTCTGTGGCCTCAAAATTTTACTACTGCTGCTGCCACTTCCACACTCTGTCATTGTGCCACTCTGTGGCCTCAAAATTTTACTGCTGCTGCCACTTCCACACTGTCATTGTGCCACTCTTTGGCCTCAAAATTAGTGTTGAGCGAGCATGCTCGGCCGAACTCACTGTTCGGCCGAGCATGCCTACGCTCGGGTCCGTTCGGTGTTCAGCCAAACACCGAGTGTACTAGAGCGCAATGCTCGAGTCTCTTCCCCGCACGTTTGTTCGCTGCTACACATATATACGAATAAACGTGCTGGGGAATACTGGCATTCACTGTAATGTTCATTTGTACGCTAATGCTACGCATTGTATGCTAATCCGTACAAATTTGTATGCTAATGATACGCATTGTACGCTAATGCGTACGAATTTGTATGCTAATGCTACGCATTGTGCGCTAATGCGTACAAATTCAGTTAATTAGCATACTTTTACGAGTGAAAGGAGGAGAAGTCGCGATTCTGAACTTTTTCTATTAACCAGACACCCTCCCCTCTTCCGAGCGGGGGGTGCCTGGTTTAGTCCCATTGACTAACATTATGCTCGGGTGCTCGGCCAAGCACTCGAGCACCCACCAGTGCTCGGCCAAAGCACCCGAGCATACGAGCACAGAGGTGCTTGCTCAACACTACTCAAAATTTTACTACTGCTGCTGCCACTTCGACACTCTGTCATTGTGCCACTCTGTGGCCTAAAATTTTTACTACTGCTGCCACTTCCACACTCTGTCATTGTGCCACTCTGTGGCCTCAAAATTTTACTACTGCTGCTGCCACTTCGACACTGTAATTGTGCCACTCTATGGCCTCAAAATTTTACTACTGCTGCTGCCACTCTGTGACCTCCTAATTCTGCTACTACGGTTGCTGCCACTTCCACACTCTGTCATTGTGCCACTCTGTGGCCTCATAATGCTACAACTATTGCCACTGCCTCCTCTACACTGTCGTCATGCCACTCTGTCAGACCTTCTACAGTCTCAGGCAGGTCAAATTGACAACGGTTGACACTTGTTCTATGTCAATTCCTCTGGCACAGACATTAGTGGTCATGAGAACTTTTACCTTCCTATCTCTGTCGTCGTACCACCCTGGCCTCAAAATTCTACTCCTGCTGCCACTTCCACACTCTGTCATTGTGCCACTCTGTGGCCTCAAAATTCTACTGCTGCTGCCGCCACTTCCACGGTCTGTCATTGTGCCACTCTGTGGCCTCAAAATTCTAATAGCACTGCTGCCACTTGCACACTGTGCAGGTCAAACTTGACAACGGTTGACACTTGGTCTACATCAATTCCTCGGGCACAGACATTAGTGGTGATGAGCCTGGCCTGACCTCATAATTCTGCTACTATGGTTGCTGCCACTTGCCCACCCTGTCGTTTTGCCACTATGTGGCCTCATAATGCTACAGCTACTGCCACTGCCTCCTATATACTGTCGTTGTGCCGCTCTGTGGCCTCCTGATGCTACAGCTGCTGCCACTGCCTCCTATATACTGTCATTGCGCCACTCTGTGGTCTCCTGATGCTACAGCTGCTGCCACTGCCTCCTCTACACTGTCGTCGTGCCACTCTGTGACTTCATAATTGTGCATGACTGTCATTTGCAGTCTTTGCATTGGGCCTGTCTGTGACTGCCAAATTCTACTGATTGACGTTTGCAATCTTGTCAACCTACTCTGTCGTTGTGCCACTGTGTGACTTCATAATTCTTCACTACTGTCATTTGCAGTCTTTGTATTGGGCCTGTCTGTGACTGCGAAATTCTACTAATTGACGTTTTCAATCTTGTCAACCTACTCTGTCGTTGTGCCACTGTGTGACTTCATAATTCTGCACTACTGTAATTTGCAGTCTTTTCATTGGGCCTGTCTGTGACTGCAAAATTCTACTCATTGATGTTTTCAATCTTGTCAACATACTCTGTCGTTGTGCCACTATGTAACTTCATAATTCTGCACTACTGTCATTTGCAGTCTTTTCATTGGGCCTGTCTGTGACTGTGAAATTCTACTGATTGACGTTTTCAATCTTGTCAACCTACTCTGTCGTTGTGCCACTCTGTGGTCTCCTGATGCTGCTACTGCTGCTGCCACTTCCACACTATCGTCGTACCACTCTGTGGTCTCTTGATGCTAAAGCTGCTGCCACTGCCTCCTATACACTGTTGTCGTGCCATTCTGTGGTCTCCTGATGTTGCTGTCACTGCCATCTTCACACTGTCTGGGGGGGGGGGCTCTGCTAGTTTAAGCGTGTAATAGAACATGTTCTGTAAGAAATCTATGTGGAATCGGTGAATTGGTGTAAAAGGAGTGAGCTCTTTGGCGCTCTAGTAGGATCTTGGGCCTCTGCACGGTTCTTTATAGCTGGCGCTAACATTGACCTGTAAGGCTGAGTTCAGACTTTAGTTACTGTAGTTGGTGAGTTTTGGCCCCATAACTACCCAAATACGTAAAGTGTGCAGCGATTCTAAGAGTGACGCCTCTTATCTGCGTGTCATAACGGCTCACAGTATTGTTTCACTACCACAGCAGACTCCCTATGCGTGTTACTGCAAGGCACAGTGTTCTACAACACTATACAGGCTCTCTGCAGCCAGAAGTAGCTGTTTTTTTTAACGCAAATCTTTTCGGAAAATTCGGCGAACCAACCAAATCGAATTTTTTAAAAATTTGCTCATCTGTAGTGAAAACCTCTGGCATGTTTGTTCACATGCAATAAGCATATTTTGCAAATCTCCATTCCTGATAAACTGGGGTCCCAGTGTTGAAGCCCCACCTTTCAGATATTTATATCATTTCTTGAGGATATATCACTAAACTCTAAAAAAAAAAAAAGGGTAATGCCTTTGATTGCAAACTACATCCATTCCCTGATGACATTGCATTGTATAAACATGGCACATTACATGAAGGAAACTGAATATACTGGATTATTATATGATTGGACAAACATCAGAACAGTCTTTGTCACCATATGTCAATGTCATATACACAATGCTCATATTATGGTTTTAAAAAAGGAGATTTTAATACATACAGTAAAATACAAAAATTGGAAAATGGTTGTAAAGTAAGAACGCTTTCAATTCATTAAATGCATTCTGCATCAGGATAATGTCCTCAAAATAAAGACAATGTTATTAAGAATTATCTTTAGTGTGAAGAAGAACAAAGATTCTTGGAAGTGATGATTTAGTACCACAGATTCCTCATTTCAACATCATTGGGTCTGTCTGGGATTAAACCAAAGGATTTGAAGAAGCCTACACTCACAGAAGATCTGTGGTTAGTTCTCCAAGATGTTTGGAACAACTTTCTGCCACATTCCTTCAAAAATTGTGCAAGTGCAGTTTAAAAGGCAAATCATGCAATTACTTTGCATTTTCTTAATTGCTAAATTAAATTAGCACTTCTATTATTGAAAATATTCTTACTTTAGGGCATTTTTTCCACACTTGCTTAAAACTTTTGCAAAGTACTGTATATTAAAGAAATTGTTCCACATAAAATGTTCTTCATTAAATCCACCTATAATAATAAACATTTTTGTATGTAAAATTTACAAAAAAAACTGCCTCTGTCCCTAGATATTCTTGGAATAATGTTAGCACAGTGCTACTTGTTGTTTCAATTGAGCAGCCTTTCTGTGTCCACCTCAGTAAATGTTCCAAGGTGCACACACATGCTCAGTCTTGCTTTTCTCTCTGCTCCTTAAAGTATGAGGAGGGATTCCTAGTGAGGTAAGATGGTGGCTTCTAAAGCTGCAGATTTTTTTCTTTTTCTGTTTCTCAGAGAAGATACTGAACAACTCTTCAGAGAGTGAGACAACGTTACTGCAAATAAAGTTACTCAGCATGTCCTTTGAGTAGAATAGAAGATGCTGTAGCTTCAGAAGCAACTGGCTCAACACACCAGGGATCCCTCGCATACCGAAAGGAGTAGAAGACGGGGACACAGAAAGCAGGGTTGCCAACCTTCCTTTCAAATTTTTCTGGACAACTGAACCAAAATTTACGGACAGCTCAAAATTTTTACGGACACATGCCACACCCCCATTTTAGAAGCCACACCCCTTCCACGCCCCAGAATGAAGAGGATTGTTCAGTAGTTAAAAATAAAATATTGCATATGGAAAAGAAATCAACATTTGCAGCTGTTCCATCCCTGCTTCTAGTC
This sequence comes from Rhinella marina, assembly GCA_900303285.1. NCBI lineage: Eukaryota > Metazoa > Chordata > Amphibia > Anura > Bufonidae > Rhinella > Rhinella marina. Next base: position 17,126 of record ONZH01023594.1, on the reverse strand, counting down.
TGAGTGCTTTGTTTATATGGCTGCCTGTAACACGCTGGACTTTCTGCCATCATTGCTGCTGCCATGTCAACAAAGACTGACAGGGATGTAACGGGCAAGTGTGCACATCTGTCACAATGTTGGTGATGTGCACACTGATGTGCAGGTTTATGGCATGTGACCACTGCAGCCATTAGATCACCGATTGGTGTTTGGCTGCAGCAGTAACATACCATATACCGGCAAGTCCTTGCTGCAGTTTAACAGACCAGAGCTGCATAAAATGGCTTTGAGGACATAGGACATTACCAAACATAAAAGATGACACATCACCACATACCTCTTAAATCCAGTGACGTCTCCCTGATGTAGATGTTCTCTTTTCTCATCTTCTCTATTTGGCCCAGAACGCCAAAGAAGTTCTTTCAGCCACATCTTCTCTCTGCAGAGTTTGCCACAAAGACACCTTAGATTACCAACTTTTCTGTTATCCTGCTGCTGCTTAAAATACTGTGTCCACTGTGCTCCCCAATGTCCCCAAATACTATACTGCAGATATAACAGTGCCATATAGGTAGGACTCCATATACTTACAGTGCTCCCCAAAGTCCCACTGATACTAATAATTCTTTCCCAGAGTGCCCTCATCAGTAATAGTGCCCCAATAGTGATAATGCTCCACAAGTAGCCCTTTTAGCAGTAGTGCCCTCCATATTGTACTAATAATAGTAACACCCCCAATAGTACCCCTGGTAGTAGAAATAATTCCCCATAATAGAAACCATTTTTTCCATAGGGCCTCCAGTAGTACTCCCAGAAATAATAAGGACCCGCTGTAATGGTCCCAGTAATTATAATACCCGTTATAGTGCCCCCAGTAGCTTAAATGGTCCCCTCTAGTGCCCCCAGTAGTTTAGGTAGCCTGCTATAGTACCCCCACTTTAGATAGCTCCATGTAGCGCCCCAAGAATTTAGATAGCCCCATGTAGTGTCCCCAGTAGTTTAGATAGCCCCCTGTAGTGCCTCCAGTAGTTTAGATAGCCCCCTGTAGTGCCGCCAGTAGTTTAGATAGCCCCCTGTAGTGCCACCAGTAGTTTAGATAGCTCCCTGTAGTGCCCCCAGTAGTTTAGATAGCACCTGTAGTGCCACGGTAGTTTAAATTGCCCCCTGTAGTTCAGTTAGCCCCCACAGTGCCCCCAGAAGTTAGATAGACCCCTTTAGTTCAGATATTGCTCTCAGTAGATTAGATAGCCCCATGTAGTGCCCCAGTAGTTTAGATAGCCCCCTGTAGTTCAGATAGTCCCTGTAGTGCCGCAGTAGTTTAGATAGCCCCCTGTAGTTCAGATAGTCCCCATAGTGCCCCCAGAAGTTAGATAGCCCCCATTGTGCCCCCAGAAGTTTAGATAGTCCCCATTGTGCCCCCAGAAGTTAGATAGCCCCCATTGTGCCCCTAGTAATTATACTGTCCCCTTAATTACCCCAGTAGCTTTACTGTACCCTATATTGGCCCCCCCAGCAGCTTAAATGCCCCCATACCTTAACTAAATGACAGCAGCACCAGTTCTGCTGCCTGCTACTCACTGACTAGAATTTCCATTAATTACAAATATTCACACTGGCGACTACTGTGGTCAGTGAGGGCGCCCTGTAATGCCCGGGAGACATAGCGGACCGGCACTGACCACGTGAAGAGCCGTACATTACTTACTACAGGTGTCCCGGGCCCGGCTCCTGCTCCAGCAGTGGCTCCTCATCGGCATCTGGCATCATCTTGATGACATCACAGTCACATGACCGCCTTGGCCGTGCTCGTCTTGCGTGGCCGCCCCTCCCCTCTCTCCCCACATGATTTATACCTGCGGCCACCCCGCTTGCCTCCTGCGCAGCTGCTGGCCCCGGCCGGGCCCGTCTCAGGTAATCCTTGCCGGAAGTTCTCTTTCTGCGCTGCCTGCACTACGCACGCATGCGCAGTAAGAGACTTCTGGGATTCGGCCCAAAAATTACGGACGTTGCTTTTTTCTGCCGGACGCTACGGACGGCAGAGAAAAGCAACCATATCTTGCGGACTGTCCGTAAATTTACGGACGGTTGGCAACCCTGACAGAAAGGCTGCCAAATAGAAACAGCAGGTGGAGATATACTGACATTATTTAAGGAATATCTAAAAAAAAATTAGCATTCAGTTATGAGCTGGATTTAACTGTAAACACTTTGTGCCGTGGGACAACACCTTTTAATTAGCAGATTAGTAAATGTACCATATATATAGAAAACAGCACGATTAAATCAATATTTAAGCTAGATATATACATGTTGTCAGTGATTAATGTATCACATTCTTCTTTCTGATAGATGGCAGATGTTAAGATTGAATAGAATGTGAAGCATTGATTTAAAACTGTATAAAATAGGTTAATATCTGCATATTTTTTCCAACATGAAAAAATGGATATAGTTCAACAGAAGGCACACAGATTGTAGATATCTCCAGCAATTAAAAAGGTAAAAATAGCTCTAATTCCTCTCACATATTATTGGCAGGAAAGTTATAAAAAAGAGTATTAATGGATGTATGTCAGATTATCTGCTCCAGTAACCTCTCATCCTCCTTCAGAAGCATTATTGCCAATCCTGCTGGCTGAAATTACATTGAATTGAATGAGGCTCTCTGGGTATATCTGTGACGTGCTTATGGATTAATGAGCTGTGTGTAGCCTGGTGCTTCCTGTTACTATATCACTATTTAGCACAGGGATCTGTAAACTGAGCAACTGTTAATTTAGAATTTTGAGTACTACTGTAGGTACTTTAATACAGTAGGTTTATTTTGCATCACTTGCTTTATTATATCTATTTATTATTTTTTCTATGTTTTATAGCAAGCACGCAATACTTGATGTTCTTTATTGGTTGGGCAATAAAAATGGATTCAAATAAACTCACAAGAACAATCTGTTAAACAGAAGTACTGTACATCACCTGTTTTTGGGTTGTTGTTTTTGTGTTTTTTTGGGGGGAGGTGGGAGCAGTAGATCCTTTATGTCCTGCAACTTATAAAGTAGGACCTCAAAAGATTGGACTTGTTTTTGTAGCACATCTCACAGATGGGATTGGGATCTGGGGAACTTGGATGCCAAGTCAACACCTAGAACTCTATGTCTTGTTCCTCAAGCCAATCTTGCAGTGTAATAAAGTGCATTACTCTGCTGAAAGACACCACTGCAATTAGGCAATACCATAGGCATGAAGGAGAGCACTGGGTCAGTAAAATTATTTAGGTTAGTGGTATATGTCAAATGCCAAGAATGCCAAAACCAAAGGTTTCCCAGTAGAACATTGCCAAGCGCATCACACTAAATTGTCTGATTTGCCTTTTTCTCATAGTACATTCTGGTGCATCTCTTCCCCAGGTAAGCAATGGACATGTACCCAATTGTCCACATGGTGTAACTGCAAATATGAATGATCAGACCAAAACACATTTGCCCTTTCTAGATGATATCAGCAGTGTGCACAGGTCCACATGAACACTGACTGGTCTTCAGTTATGAAGCCCCATATGCAGCAAGCCATGATGCCCTGTATGTTTTGACAACTTTTATCATAACCAGCATTAATTTTTTCAACAATGTGTGCTACATGAGCTCTTCTGTGAGATTAGATTGTCTAGTCTTGATTCCCTACATGCATCAATGAGCCATATTAATCTATCATCAGTTAACAGGTTGCCTTTCCTTGGACCACTTTTGGTAGGTACAAACAACTGCATACTTTGAACACCCAGTTGACTAGTCATCACGAGTTGCTCACAATGTTTCTGCTTCCAAACCACCAAACCATCAATACAAACAACTGATTTCTCACTTTCTGCTCTACACATCCAATCCCTTCACAGTTGCTGTTTTCTTAAGATAATGTATGGAAATCTTTTAATCTGTTAGTGGTTTAATGTTATGTTAGATTAGTGATACAAGTTAAAACAATCATACTGTTTAGGTTTTTCAAAGGAGCCCCCTTTACCTTAGTGCAGCTTGACACTCTCCTGGTATTCCCTCAAACAAATTCATGTTCCGTCTATTGAAATTTTCATGGAGGCTGCCATATTCATTTTCTGGAGGCAGCCATTTTGATTTGCAGTTAAAGGGGTATTCTCATCTTAGACAATGGGGGCATATCGCTAGGATATGCCCCCATTGTCTTATAGATGCGGGTCCCACTGCTGGGACCCGCACTTATATCCAGAACGGAGCCCCCGAACTGAATGAGGGTGCACTGCGCAAGCGCAGCCGCCCTCCATTCATTTCTATGGGGCCGCCGAAAATAGCCGAGCGCTGGCTTGGCTACTTCTTCCGTCGGCTCCATAGAAATGAATGAGAGCGGTGGCTTGCGCACGGTGGCCTAACCCCCGGAAACCCGGGGTCCTCCAGGCGCAGCGCTCCCCGCTCCATTCTGGATATAGGTGCGCACCTATATATAGGAACCGCACCTATATCCAGAACGGAGCGGGGAGCGAGGCGCCTGGAGGACCCCGGGTTTCCGGGGGTTAGGCCACCGTGAGCCAGCGCTCGGCTATTTTCGGCGGCTCCATAGAAATGAATGGAGGGCGGCTGCGCTTGCGCAGTGCACCCTCATTCAGTTCGGGGGCTCCGTTCTGGATATAGGTGCGGGTCCCAGCGGTGGGACCTGCACCTATAAGACAATGGGGGCATATCCTAGCGATATGCCCCCATTGTCTAAAATGAGAATAACCCTTTAAACACAGCTGTCATTTCAATGAATAAGAAATGTTGGGAAAGGTTTGGATTGCAACAACAGAAGTTGGCAAGGAGGATGCGTAGTCTGTGAGCACTATTGCTTACAGCCAGGGCTGGCATTAGGGAGGGGGCAAACAGGGCAATTGCCCAGGGCCCTGATCCTCTAGAGGCCCCCTGCTGAGCTGCCCAGACATATGTGTTAGAGCTGGTGGCCGCACCAGACATCAGAACTAGGAGTGCTGGCCTCTGGTCTCCCGCCCACTGTAGCCCACAGGGTCCTTATTGCTATAGTGAGGAGCGGTGCTGCATCCATAGCTCCGGCTCCACAGCAGTCAGGCAGAGTTTGGCCCCGCCCCCTTCCTCTCTCTCACCGGAGGCCCTGCACTGTGAAGGTAATGGACTCCTACTCCAGAGGTTTACTGGTGAGTTCAGAAGCACCCCCCCTGCCCCTATTATGACCTGAAAAATCTGCTGATAGCCCCTCTCTCCTCTCTGTGCTGCAGTAAATTACAGGGGCTGCTTGTTGGCATATTTAACCTGATGGGTACAGGAGAGGAGGCAGCCTGCAGAGAATGTACAGGACCTGTTCTCTACACACACAAACACACACCCCTCCCCCACTGTATATAATGTCATCTAATATCTATTTATCTAATATTATCTATAATCTATTTATCTGATATTATCTATCTACCTATTATCTATCTATCTATCTATCTATCTATCTATTATCTATCTGTTATATCTATCTCATATCTATCTATCTATCTATCTATCTATCTATCTAAGGATGAGGCAGCACTACGGGCTTGTGCAAAGTGGTGGATCTTTATTCCATGCAACGTTTCAGCTCTCTCAATGGAGCCTTTGTCAAGCAGTGAGCAGATACAAAGTGTGGCAATATATAGGAATATCTAATTATCATACATAATTACTTAATTTGCATGTGTTTAGCCAAAAGTGGCAAAATAGCAGTGATACACATAATAAAATGCACATAAGTGCTAGATAGTATCTAGCATTTGACCTAAAGTGTATATATAAGAATAGTGATAAATAGAACAATAAACAATATTGTGTTAATTGTTGCTGCTGTGACACCTGAAAGTGGCCATGACATTAAAATAATATGTTAAACCAACTTACAGCAGATGACTCATTGGTGATCTAGTGGAGCCCCATCACGCCCTCACAAGCGGGGAGAGCATGTCTGGCACCCAAGCATGCGTCAGAGCGTCTGTCCCCGCACGGGGCACGTGACCAATGGAACGCACGTAGCCAGCGTGCGCTCCAACGGCCGTTCAGTGCGCCGTAACCAGGAAACAGGCACTCAGCGCATCCTGGTAACAGGAAAAGCGCCTACCACTAGAGCAGCGATTATGTATGTATATAAATGACCACTAAATAAAGTAAAGATATGGACACCATGGAGTTCAAGTGGAATATTATGGATTGATTAATTGATGCTGCCCATGCCATCTGAGGATGATTCTTTCCTCTATTTTGCTGTTTTCTGTAGTAAGCAGATGTAAGGTTACAATTTATTTATTGTCTGTTTTCTTTCCTTTTTGTAGATCATTATTTTGTCAAGATCCTTCCAGATGACCCTTGGTGACTCAAGAGTGGACCCATCAACATTGCTTTATTTTTTACCACTTCCTTTTTCTTTATTGTTGACCCACTGTGGGAATGTATATAGTCTGTCTTTGAAATTTGGAAGCCGTTGAATAGAGGTGGCACTAGCTATTGTAACTTTAAGGAATGAACTTGGTCACTCATGGGGGATCCGGGGACGTGACCCTCCATGGGTTTCCATAACAGGCTGATGTGTATCCTCCATTCGTTTGGAGGTTACACCTATGGCCCATTCCTGTTTTCCTTTACGTGTAGCTGAGGGGTGACATTAAACGTGTCTCCCAATCAGCTCCATTTTGACACCTACCTTCTCTTTATTTGACTATGTGTGCCTCATAATGGTGCCTGTCTCCCCTTATATATACACACACCTTCATACTCCCCTGTGGTCAGGGGCGTAGCTATAGGGGGTGCAGAGGTAGCAGTCGCTACCGGGCCCAGGAGCCTGAAGGGGGCCCAAAGACCCTTGTGCCGCATAAGAAGACACACAAAGCACTGAGGAAAGGGGGGGCCAAGATGAACTCTTGCACCAGGGCCCATGAGCCATTAGCTACGCTCCTGCCTGTGGTGTCCATATCTTTACTTTATTTAGTGGTCATTTATATACATACATAATCGTGGCTCTAGTGGTAGGCGCTTTTCCTGTTACCAGGACGCACTGAGTGCCTGTTTCCTGGTTACGGTGCACTGAACGGCCGTTGGAGCGCACGCTGGCTACGTGCGTTCCATGGGTCACAAGCCCCGTGTGGGGACAGGCGCTCTGACGCATGCTTGGGTGCCGGACATGTGCTCTCCGCTTGTGAGGACGCGATGGGGCTCCACTGGATCACCAATGAGTCATCTGCTGTAAGTTGGTTTAACATATTATTTTAAAGTCACGACCACTTTCAGGTGTCACAGCAGCAACAATTAACACAATATTGTTTATTATTCTATTTATTATCACTGCTATTCTTATATATACACTTTAGGTCATATGCTAGATACTATCTAGCACTTATGTTCATTTTATTATGTGTATCACTGCTATTTTGCCACTTTTGGCTAAACACATGCAAATTAAGTAATTATGTATGATAATTAGATATTCGTATATATTGCCACACTTTGTATCTGCTCACTGCTTGACAAAGGCTCCATTGAGAGAGCTGAAACGTTGCATGGAATAAAGATCCACCACTTTGCACACGCCCAGAGTGCTGCCTCATCCTTTGATACTTAAACATTAGAGATGAGCGAGTAGTGAAATATTCGAAAGTTCGAAATTCGATTCGAATAGACCGCGAAATTCGACTATTCGACCGAATATCGAATGCCATTAAAGTCTATGGGAAAAAAATGCTCGCCACTTGGAAATCTCAATTCGACCACTTGGAGGTCACCAAGTCCACCCTGAAACCTCAGAAAAGGATGCCAACACTGCTGGAATGCAACTGGGACAGCAGGGGAAGCATGTCTGGGTGCATATAACGCGCCCAAGTCGCACTATTACGCCACTATCACAGCCTCTCAACAATACACTCCAAAGACAATGTAACCTCTCTGTAAAGTGAGACCATACAAGGAAACCTTCTTTCCTCTACATTGCCATGGACCCCAAGCCAAACTAGACAAAAAAGAAGATAAAATTCTGCAACCCTTAAAATCACGTTGCCTATGACAACCACAGATGGCATAGGCAAGGGGGAAAGCAAATAGACCCCACCCCTAATTGTCATTGTGTGTGTGTGTGAGATGTGGTCAGACATGTCTTCTTTAAAATGTAAAAACAACTCAAACACATGCAGAAGCCTTAAAATGCCCAAATTGTTGGCGCTTGAGATGTCAGTGACCCGACTGGCCCAGTGTCATGTCTAGCAGGTAAAGCAGTGGGGATGTTGAGGGATGCGTAGGACCGCAAAAGGCAGGAAGAGGCCGTGGGGCTGGCCAGAGGCTCATGGAGAAGGCAGGCTAGAGCCCGCAGGGCCGCATCTCTTCCCTATAACAGGCCCCGACACAAAGCTCTCCCATCGAGGGCTCTTAGGTCCTTGTTGTGAAAATATTTTAATGAGTGCGCAAAGTTAGCTTGAGGTGAGCCCTCGAAAAAATTATATGGAGGCCCAAGAGGTGAGCCCTCGAAAAAATTAAGTGGAGGCCCAAGAGGTGAGCCCTCGAAAGAATTAAGTGGAGGCCAAAGAGGTGAGACCTCTTAAAAATTGTATTAAGGCCCAAGAGGTGAGCCATAATAAAAATTGTTTGTAGGCCCAAGAGGTGAGACCTCTTAAAAATTGTTTGTAGGCCCAAGAGGTGAGACCTCTTAACAATTGTATTAAGGCCCAAGAGGTGAGCCATAATAAAAATTGTTTGTAGGCCCAAGAGGTGAGACCTCTTAACAATTGTTTGTAGGCCCAAGAGGTGAGGCATGAGAAAAATTGTTTGTAGGCCCAAGATGTGAGACCTCTTCAAAATTATGTGGAGGCCAAAGAGGTGAGACCTCTTAAAAATTGTTTGTAGGCCCAAGAGGTGAGCCATAATAAAAATTGTTTTGTAGGCCCAAGAGGTGAGACCTCTTAAAAATTATGTGGAGGCCCAAGAGGTGAGACCTCTTAAAAAATTATGTGGAGGCCCAAGAGGTGAGACCTCTTAAAAATTGTTTGTAGGCCCAAGAGGTGAGCCATGAGAAAAATTGTTTGTAGGCCCAAGAGGTGAGACCTCTTAAAAATTATGTGGAGGCCCAAGAGGTGAGACCTTTTAAAATTATGTGGAGGCCCAAAGGAGCGAGAGGTGAGACCTCTTAAAAATTATGTGGAGGCCCAAGAGGTGAGACCTCTTAACAATTATGTGGAGGCCCAAGAGGTGAGACCTCTTAAAAATTATGTGGAGGCCCAAGAGGTGAGACCTCTTAAAAATTTTTGGAGGCCCAAGAGGTGAGACCTCTTAAAAATTATGTGGAGGCCAAAGAGGTGAGACCTCTTAAAAATTGTGTGGAGGCTAAAGAGGTAAGACCTCTTAAAAATTGTTTGTAGGCCCAAGAGGTGAGACCTCTTAAAAATTGTTTGTAGGCCCAAGAGGTGAGCCATAAAAATTTTTTTTTTTTTTGTTATGGAGCAAATCTACGGCGGTTAAGGAGGAGGAGGTGGAGGAGGAAATGGCACTTCATACAGATGGCACTTCACTTTTGGCTGCTTTCCACTGTTGGAGAAGCAAAGTCCGGGTCAATCCACTTGCTGTTCATTTTGATTAGCGTCAGCCTGTCGGCACTGTCGGTTGACAGGCGGCTGCGCTTATCGGTTATAATGCCCCCGGCTGCGCTGAACACCCTTTCTGATAGCACGCTGGCGGCAGGGCAGGTAAGCACCTCCAAGGCGTACAGGGACAGTTCCAGCCACGTGTCCAACTTGGAGACCCAGTAAGTGTAGGACGCCGAGGGATCGGGGAGGACAGGGGTACGGTCTGCCAGGTACTCCCGCAACATCCGCCGATACTTGTCCCTCCTGCTGATAGCGGGCCCCGCAGTGATGGAAGTTGCACGAGGGGGTGCCATGAACGTGTCCCACACCTTGGAGAGTGTTCCCCTGGTGGCTGTGGGCCTGATCGATGTTGTGGGATTCTGGGAGACCCTCTCCTCTCTGCCGCCAGCGATGGTGGGTGGGAAAATCTCCATCATGTTCTGCACGAGTTCCCTCTGGTATTCCAGCAATCGATTCGTCCTCTCCTCTACCGGAATAAAAGAGGAGACGTTATCTTTATAACGGGGGTCCAGGATTGCGAAGACCCAGTACAGTTTGTTCTCCACTATCCGGACAACACGTGTGTCCCGGGAAAAGCAGCCCAGCATGAAGTCAGCCATGTGTGCCAGACTCTGAATAGGCATGACGTCACTGCCCCCACCAGAAGGATCACTTGCCATTTCCTCCTCTTCCTCTTCCGCCTCCTCTCCGCCCCATCCGCACTGAACCAATGGGACGCACAAAGTCTGACTGCTACCCTCGCCGCCAGCATCCTCCTCCTCTTCCACAGCCACCTCCACATCGTCCTCCTCCTCATCCTCCTCCTCCTGCAACTGCCACCGTGAAGCAGACAAAAGTGTGGTCTGACTGTGTAGCTCCGTTGCGTCTCCTCCTACCCCCGTCTCCTCTGCGTGCAATGCGTTCTCCCTTATTGCGATGAGCGATTCTTTAAGGACGCATAGGAGCGGGATGGTTACGCTCACTATAGCGTCCTCGCTGCTGACCTTCTTGGTGGACTCCTCAAAGATACGCAGTACATCGCATATGTCTGCCATCTATGGCCACTCGTGGTTGGCAAACTGAGGGAGCTGAGTTGGAGGCACGCGTGGATTCATAATCTGGTACTCCATCAATGCTCTCTGCTGCTCACACACCCTGGCCAACATGGAATAGGTGGAATTCCAGCGAGTCGGCAGGTCGCACAACAGCCGATGTTCAGGCAAATGGAGGCGTTGCTGGAGTTTTTTTAAGCTAGCAGCAGCTACAGTTGACTTCCGAAAGTGAGCGCACAAGCGCCGCACTTTCACCAGTAGCTCTGCCAGGTTGGGGTAAGTCTTTAGAAATTTTTGGACTACCAGATTAAAAACGTGGGCCAGGCATGGTACGTGATTGAGTTCGGCAAGCTCTAGAGCCGCCACCAGGTTACGGCCGTTATCGCACACGACCATGCCTGGTCCTAGCTGCAGCGGCGACAGCCACATCTCCGTCTGCTGCAATATGGCGTCCCTCACCTCTGGGGCGCTGTGCTTCCTGTCGCCCAAGCTGATGAGCTTAAGCACCGCCTGCTGATGTCTCCCCGCGCCAGTGCTGCAACGCTTCCAGCTAGCGGCTGAGGGCGATGTTAAGGCAGAGGAGGAGGAGGAGAAAGAGGAGGGGGTTTATCAGAACCCGTGCTGGCAATCTTGGGCGGGGGTGGTAGGTAGGCCGTCTCTGTTTGCGACCCCGTCCCCGCTTCCACAACATTCACCCAGTGTGCCGTCAAAGAGATGTATCGTCCCTGGCCGCAAGCGCTTGTCCACGAGTCGGTGGTCAAGTGGACCTTTGCGCTGACTGCGTACCTCAGGGCCCGCCTGATGTTACGCGACACGTGCTGGTGCAGGGCGGGTACGGCACTCCGGGGAAAGTAGTGGCGGCTGGGGACGGAATAGCGAGGTGCGGCAGCCGCCATCATGTCGCGGAAGGCCTGCGTCTCCACAAGCCTAAACGGCAACATCTCCAGGGCCAGCAGTTTGGAGATGTGGCAGTTTAAGGCTTGGGCTTGGGGGTGACTCGAGGCGTACTTCCGCCTGCGGTTCGAACGCCTGCGAGATGGACAGTTGATGGGACGAGGAGTGTGAAGGTGCAGGCGAAGATGTGGGGGAAGGGGAGGCTGAAGGAGAAGGCCCCAAAGTAGCCGAGGCAGAGGCAGATGTGGAGGTGTCCTGGCTGGAGGTCTGGACCGCAGTGGCAGCACACAACAAAGGGGAAGAGGCAGTGGCAGCAAGACCGGGCGCATGTTGTATTGCATTTGCTCTCTCCCACTCAGCTCAGTGCTTGACTTCCAAGTGACGCCGCATGCCTGAGGTGGTCAGATTGCTCTTCTCAGAGCCCCTACTCAGTTTTGAGTGGCAGAGTGTGCAAACCGCGCTCAGTTTGTCATTCGCACAAACATTAAAAAATCTCCACACCACAGAAGTACGAGGCCTCGATGGGGGAGCTTCGCGCGACTGCCTGCTTCCGGGAACAGCTTTGGCCCTGCTGGCTGTGGCCTCACTTCTCTGTCTGGACTGTCCTCTGCCTCTGGACATCCCTCTGCCTGTGGACATCCCTCTGCCTCTGGACATCCCTCTGCCTCTGGACATCCCTCTGCCTCTGGACATCCCTCTGCCTCTTGCTGCCTTTTTCGGTGCTGCGCAGACCACCACCTCTCCACTGCTTTCCCCGCTGGACATCACCCCTGGCCAAGTGGGGTCGGTCATTTCGTCATCCACCACCTCCTCTTCCACTTCCTCACTCTGCTCCTCCTCCTGCCCACTGGACATTCCAACAGCCTCCCTTGATGGCAACTGCGTCTCATCATCATCATCGCTCATGATAACAGATGCTGGTTCAGGGTCCACATCAGCAGGAGATGGCGAATACTCAAGTGTTTGGGCATCACTACAAACAAATTCCTCTGCTAGCTCCTGGGATTCTTCTGGCACATCTGAAAAAGGACCCGAAAAGAGCTCCTGGGAGGGGTCAATGGTGGCATGACTCTGTTGGCCAGGTGTGGAGGAAGGAGGGTCAGAGTGAGACTGTGTGGATGACTGGCTGGTGGACAACTGTGTGGAAGCGCTATCGGCTATCCATTGCACCACCTGTTCAACCTGCTCAGGCCTCAACAGCGGTGTAACCCGCCCCCGCTTAACTGTCCCATAAAGGCAGGGATTCTGGATGAGTGGGATCCTGGCTGACCCTCACCAGCACGCATTGTATCCCCACTGGCTTCAACAAGGCCCCCAACAGCATTTCCGCGCCCCCGTCCTCGTCCACGTCCGATTCCGCTAGCCCCCCTCCGCATTTTATTATTTTTTGTTACAATATTTTGCCTTCACAGCCGTGTACTAACAGTTCAGACGGTGTGTATTAACACCACATATATAAAATTATTTTGCAAGAGAACGCACAGTACAGGTGCCAAAGAAAAGGCCTATTTTTTTATATTTCTAGGTACACAGCCGTGTACTAACAGTTCAGACGATGTGTATTAACACCACATATATAAAATTATTTTGCAAGAGAACGCACAGTACAGGTGCCAAATAAAAGGCCTATTTTTTAAATATTTCTAGGAACACAGCCGTGTACTAACAGTTCAGACGGTGTGTATTAACACCACGTATATAAAATTATTTTGCAAGAGAACGCACAGTACAGGTGCCAAAGAAAAGGCCTATTTTTTTTTATATTTCTAGGTACACAGCCGTGTACTAACAGTTCAGACGGTGTGTATTAACACCACGTATATAAAATTATTTTGCAAGAGAACGCACAGTACAGGTGCCAATGAAAAGGCCAATTTTTTTTATATTTCTAGGTACACAGCCGTGTACTAATAGTTCAGACGGTGTGTATTAACACCACGTATATAAAATTATTTTGCAAGAGAACGCACAGTACAGGTGCCAATGAAAAGGTCTATTTTTTTTATATTTCTAGGTACACAGCCGTGTACTAACAGTTCAGACGGTGTGTATTAACACCACGTATATAAAATTATTTTGCAAGAGAACGCACAGTACAGGTGCCAAAGGAAAGGCCTATTTTTTTTATATTTCTAAACAGTTCAGACGGTGTGTATTAACACCACATATATAAATTATTTTGCAAGAGAACGCACAGTACAGGTGCCAAAGAAAAGGCCTATTTTTTTAAATATTTCTAGGTACACAGCCGTGTACTAACAGTTCAGACGGTGTGTATTAACACCACATATATAAAATTATTTTGCAAGAGAACGCACAGTATAGGTGCCAAATAAAAGGCCTATTTTTTAATATTTCTAGGTACACAGCCGTGTACTAACAGTTCAGGCGGTGTGTATTAACACCACGTATATAAAATTATTTTGCAAGAGAACGCACAGTACAGGTGCCAATGAAAAGGCCAATTTTTTTTATATTTCTAGGTACACAGCCGTGTACTAACAGTTCAGACGGTGTGTATTAACACCACGTATATAAAATTATTTTGCAAGAGAACGCACAGTACAGGTGCCAAAGGAAAGGCCTATTTTTTTTATATTTCTAACAGTTCAGACGGTGTGTATTAACACCACATATATAAAATTATTTTGCAAGAGAACGCTGTCACGTGGGGATACAAGGGTGGTGAGCCTTGGACTGAATCCCTCCTTCTTTCCCTGCCTACTTGCCTCAGTCGGCCCTAGGCAGCCGCGGACAACCACGAAGACGGTCCCTACACTGGATAAGTGCGCAGGAAGGGAAAGGGAACACGGGGACGGACAAAACACAGACAGAACGAACACAATGGAAGAGTAGTAAGCAAGCCGGGTCAAACACAGGAGGTCACGTAAATACCAGGGGTGAAGCAAGAGAGAAGTCAAAGTCCAAAATCCAAGTCCAATATCCAAGTAACAATCCAAACAAAGGTCGCACAAGCACTGATCAAAGGAGTAACTAATCACAGGCATCTGAGTGAGGCAGTTGCCATCTTTAAATAGCCCGCCCAGGATCATGTGATGTGGCCAGCATCACATGACCTGAGGCGGAGCAAGCTGTCAAAACAATATGTAAAGTAGCCATGTGGTGTGATCAGCACCACATGGCTAAACCCCAACAGAGAATTAACTCATGAAGTGCTGGCTGACAAGACCAGCACTTCAATTCCCTATTGCTCGTCTCTAGGGGGGCGGAGAGGTCTGGTGACGTCGTGCAGAGGGAGCGCGACGCCGACCTCGCGTGACAGTACCCCCCCCCTTCACGAGGGGCCACCGGACCCTTACCAGCGGGAGCAGGCTTATTGGGATGCTGCAGATGGAACTTTCGGATGAGCGAGTCTGCATGCATCCTGGTCAACGGTACCCAAGATCTGTCCTCTGGCCCGAATCCCTTCCAGTGTACGAGGTACTGAAAGGAATTCCGGACCTTCCTCACATCAATGACTCTAGCAACCTCGTGCTCCACTTGTCCCTCCACCTCTACCGGAGGTGAGGGCTGTTCCTCTGGACCAATAGGAGCAACATAACGCTTCAGCAAAGACATGTGAAAAACATTATGAACGCGAAGGGAGTCGGGTAAACATAATTCAAAAGATACCGGATTGATCACCTTAGTGATCCTGTATGGACCAATGAAGCGAGGCGCAAACTTATACGATGGTACTTTCATGCGTAGATTTTTTGTCGACAACCATACCCTGTCCCCCACCTTGAAATCCACACCCTTAGAACGTTTCTTATCAGCTTTAGTCTTTTGGACTCCTTGGGCCTTTTCCAGGTTCAACTGAACCTGTGCCCAAACTGTGCACAGTTCTTGAGAAACAGCATTGACCTCTGGGACAACTGAAGAGGATGAGGAAAGGAACCAAAGCGCGGATGAAAGCCCATATTACAGAAGAAAGGTGAAACCCCAGAGGAAGAATTCACTCGGTTATTGATAGCAAATTCGGCCAGAGACAGGTATCTGGCCCACACAAGCTGGTTATCTGTCACATAACATCTGAGATACTGTTCAACAGATTGATTCAGACGCTCAGTCTGACCATTGGTCTCCGGATGAAAGGCCGATGAAAAGGACAAAGATATTTCAATCCTCTTACAGAAAGCTCTCCAAAATTTAGACACAAACTGCACCCCCCTGTCCGATACAATATTCTCTGGAATACCATGCAGTTTAACTATATGGTCCACAAATACAGACGCCAAGACCTTAGCAGACGGTAACTTACACAACGGAATAAAATGACACATCTTGCTAAATCTGTCAACCACAACCAAAATTACAGTTTTACCCTCAGAGCAAGGTAAATCCGTGATGAAGTCCATGGACAAATGCGACCATGGTCTGCTAGGTATGGGTAAGGGACGTAGCTCACCCATAGGTCGTGTCTTGGGATTCTTGGACCTGGCACAAGTATTACACGCAATTACAAAAGCCTGAACGTCCTGGAAATCGATGGCCACCAATACTGCCTAGAGACTAACTCCTTGGTGGCATTGATGCCAGGATGTCCACATAATACAGAGTTATGGCACTCACCCAGCAGTCGCAAACGCAAATGAGCCGGCACAAACAGTTTGTCATAGGGGGTACCAGTGGGAGGCGAGATGCTGTCCTGCTGAGATTTCAGTTGCCAAATCAGACGAGGTAGCGGCCACGATGATGTCAGCCGGCAGGATGGGCTCAGGAGGAACGTCAGGAGGTTGATACGCCTGAAAGCTTCGGGATAAGGCGTCAGCTTTAATGTTCTTGCTTCCTGGTCTAAAGGTAACACAAAAATCAAAACGGGTAAAGAACAAAGCCCACCTCGCCTGTCTGGGATTCAAACGTTTAGCGGACTCCAGAAACATAAGATTTTTATGATCCGTGAGGACCACAATGCGATGTAATGCCCCCTCCAGGAAGTGCCGCCACTCCTCAAATGCCCATTTAATGGCCAACAACTCCCTATTACCGATATCATATAGTTCCTCTCCGCAGACGAGAACTTACGGGAGAAAAAGGCACATGGCTTAAGGTTAGTTAAGGTGGAGGACCCCTGGGACAGTACTGCCCTACCCCATCCTCAGAAGCATCCACCTCAACTACAAAGGGCTCACACTGGTCAGGCTGGATTAACACCGGGGCATTAGTAAAACACTGTTTTAGCTTTTCAAAGGCTTCATCGCTGCAGGGGCCAATTATCTAGATCCGCTCCCTTGCGAGTCAGATCTGTAACTGGTTTGACCACCAACGAAAATTTTTAATAAATTTGCGATAAAAATTTGCAAACCCTAAAATCGTTGGAGCGCCTTAAGGGAGGAGGGTCGCACCCCAATCAAGGATGGCCTGCACCTTAGCTGGGTCCATTTTGCAAGAAAAAGGAGTCAAAATGTATCCTAAAAAGGCCACCTCCTGAACGCCAAAGGTACACTTCTCCCCTTTGACAAATAGTTTATTTTCAACGTAACACCTCTAACACTTGCCTGGTATGAGAAACGTGAGATTCCCAATCCACAGAAAAAAATAAGGATGTCATCAATGTAGACAATCATAAACCTCCCAATAAAAGGTCTAAAAATGTCATT
>ONZH01023593.1:0-24136 GCA_900303285.1 Rhinella marina | reverse complement strand
GAATGGAAGTGAGTATGAAGATAAAACTTACATACCCGGACTCAATGTCACTTACATTACACACCGCTTACTGTAGTTTGGAGGGTGTTTTAGAGCTGACAGAGTCACTTTAAGATCGTGTATGTTTGCTTCCCACACTGACCAACTGCGGTTGCCTTTTTTTTTTTTTAAATCCCCGTATATCCCCAACATCATTACATTTTCCATCTTACTTTAGAGATCACTGTCAGAAAAACGTATGATATAAGAAATGCAGTAAGACAATTACCCCTAAAACCTTCACGGCATCCTGATTCATGAAAACTCTGTGTGTGTCTCCAAGGAACTGTAGGCACGTCATGGGATCTATGGATATCTTACTTTCCAATACTTTATATTGCTGCACAGGAAAGAAAAAAAGTTAAAAAAAATTAATTATAAAAATATCCAAACTTCTATGGCATTTCTCCAATAAAGTCAAGAATTCACAAGGAAATAAACAAGAGACCCCTGTCAAACCCTGCAGAAAAGAACAATAAATGACATTAACTGATCACCATGATCAACCCTATTAAACTGCTGCCTGGTAGGGTTGATCATGCTGACTAAAAAAAAAAGAGCTATTTCTTGCGGCAATCTCAATTACTGATGCAAAGAAATTCTTATATTTAGTTATATGCAAATGAGGTGCTTACAGCACTAAGGGGCTGGTCTAGAGTCTTGGAGCACCGCTTCCTGCTCGGCCTCACCCGTCCCCCTCCCAGCGAGATTGACAGGGTCTAGCGTCCTCATTGCTCCAATACCTACTCCCGAGATTCTGCACGTATCAGCACTCTCGGCGCACGTGCAGTGAAGATCTCAGAACAGGGACGATGGTATCATGCAGATGGAGATCACCACTGTGCCAGCGCATGCACAAGACTACACTTACTACAGGCAGAGACCTCGATACATGTGATGCAGAGTTCCATAATGCAGTGAATGAGCTTTATTAAGTCTCTGTCTTTGTACTGCTAGAAACGACAATCACTAGTAACGTATAACTGTTATTTTCCACCCTTATATTTCCCCTTATGAGAAGTCAAGCTCCTGCAGGATGACATCACATGACTTGATGGACTAGTTTAAAGGGGTTATCCAA
This sequence comes from Rhinella marina, assembly GCA_900303285.1. Taxonomy (NCBI): domain Eukaryota; kingdom Metazoa; phylum Chordata; class Amphibia; order Anura; family Bufonidae; genus Rhinella; species Rhinella marina. Next base: position 23,016 of record ONZH01023593.1, on the reverse strand, counting down.
CTTTATATCAGACCTCACAGAGTGACCATCTGACCATGGTGATCAGACTTACCTGGTCCCCGCCACAGGTCCCCCCGCTCCATTGCCTTTCATCTCCATGGTGCGCCGATATTAACACGGAGAGGCGTGTGACCGCTGCAGCCAATCGTGTCCATTTATCGTCACCCAAGGGGAGCAGATCACCTCTGAGACTATTGATTGGCTGCAGCGGTCACTTGTCTCCAATCAACAGGATATGGATATCAGCGCACCAGGGAGATGAAGAGCCGTGGAGCAATAGACCCAACCCAAAAGAGGGAACCAGATAAGTATTATCACCACCGATGGGGAGGGCTGATATAATGCTGGACAACCCCTTTAACACATGTGAATCACTGCTCCTTCACTGAGCGCCATACCTCAAACTCACCCCAGACACAAAGACAGAACAGAAAGGTCTGTGATACAAGAAATGGGCAGAAGCTATATGTAGTGTCTTTGTACTATAAGAATTGCATGGACGTGATGCATTTGTAACAAACCCTCTGCTGTGTGACCAGGAATAGGTCTGAACTGAATTTCAGCCTCTGTGTAAATAGAATTGCTGCAATTCACTGACAGTAAGCAGATCTCTGTATCTGGGGTACTGCAAGATGTTTTATCGATCAGCCCCCCGGGGTGCCCACAGAAACCAGTCAGAATGAAGCCATACTCACCATTGCCGGGCACACCACAGACACAGAAGGGTTACTGGGACATTTTCGGTCAGCAATTGCCAAGTTGTGCTCCACCAGAAACATCTGGACTTGTGAGCTGTACACCTCGATCCACGTCCTCTTCTCCCACGGCTCATCTTCAAACTCCACGCAGACCTGCGGACAGAAGATGTATGTGAGTCGCTGTCACCGCAGGAGTCCTTCCCCGCCCCCTCTAAGATGTATGTGAGCCGCTGTCACCGCAGGAGTCCTTCCCCGCCCCCTCTAAGATGTATGTGAGCCGCTGTCACCGCAGGAGTCCTTCCCCGCCCCCTCTAAGATGTATGTGAGCCGCTGTCACCGCAGGAGTCCTTCCCCGCCCCCTCTAAGATGTATGTGAGCCGCTGTCACCGCAGGAGTCCTTCCCCGCCCCCTCTAAGATGTATGTGAGCCGCTGTCACCGCAGAGTCCTTCCGTATGTGAGCCGCTGTCAAGGAGTCCTTCCCCGCCCCCTCTAAGATGTATGTGAGCCGCTGTCACGCAGGAGTCCTTCCCCGCCCCCTCTAAGATGTATGTGAGCCGCTGTCACCGCAGGAGTCCTCTAAGATGTATGTGAGCCGCTGTCACCGCAGGAGTCCTTCCCCGCCCCTCTAAGATGTATGTGAGCCGCTGTCACCGCAGGAGTCCTTCCCCGCCCCCTCTAAGATGTATGTGAGCGCTGTCACCGCAGGAGTCCTTCCCCGCCCCTCTAAGATGTATGTGAGCCGCTGTCACCGCAGGAGTCCTTCCCCGCCCCCTCTAAGATGTATGTGAGCCGCTGTCACCGCAGGAGTCCTTCCCCCCCTCTAAGATGTATGTGAGCCGCTGTCACCGCAGGAGTCCTTCCCCGCCCCTCTAAAGTATGTCACCGCAGGAGTCCTTCCCCGCCCCTCTAAGATGTATGTGAGCCGCTGTCACCGCAGTCCCCCTCTAAGATGTATGTGAGCCGCTGTCACCGCAGGAGTCCTTCCCCGCCCCCTCTAAGATGTATGTGAGCCGCTGTCACCGCAGGAGTCCTTCCCCGCCCCCTCTAAGATGTATGTGAGCCGCTGTCACCGCAGGAGTCCTTCTCCGCCCCCTCTAAGATGTATGTGAGCCGCTGTCACCGCAGGAGTCCTTCCCCGCCCCCTCTAAGATGTATGTGAGCCGCTGTCACCGCAGGAGTCCTTCCCCGCCCCCTCTAAGATGTAGCTCATCCGCATAAAGCATGGAGACCGTGTGTGCTCTGAGATCTCAGCTGTGACACCCGCTGAGCAATCAATGATCGCTGCAGTCACTGAACAGGACCTCAGAATTGCAGAAACATTGTGCACTTATCGGTTCTCTCCTTTATTGTGAGTAGTGCTGCGACTCCATTCATTTGAGAGGTGGCAGCGCCACGCAGCAATCCATGGTCACATGACGCATATTGTCGCCGCAGCTTAGACTTCTGACTAAGATAGATGGAACACACCAACCCGAGAAACAAGGGGCAGGCTCCACTGTACACCACAGGTTTGGCTCTGTCCACATTCTGTCTTTTCGCTTTATAGGAGGTATATTTTATATTTTTTTTATCCTCCAATACATACCTCCAACATAGAGCGCTGCCTGTATATACTGCTTTATACACCGCCCTAAGTCCACCATAGAGGAAAACAGGGCAAACTAGGAACCAATGCTAACCACTGAGCCCCCGTGCGGCCCTCCTTACCCGTTCTTTTGGACATATTGTATACAACGGGGCCCACCCCTAGACAGCTCTGCTATATCGCTAGGAGCCTAGAGGCTGAATGCACAAGGCAAGGATCAGAAACATACCCGTCATTCTCTACCATTCAGGGGCAGTAGAGCTGCGTCTACATGCAGCACTCATCTCTGTATGGGGATGAACAATCACTACTGTGATCATTTGTTCCTATACATATTGTTTGTCAGCAGCACATCTCTGTAGATATCAGATGCCGCACTGAAGAGTAGAAGTACTTCTCGGAGCATTTTTAGCCAAGGAGGAGTATGAAAGTTGGTTTCCTATACAGTATATAAAAAATACACACACCAAACAGGACACTATCGGCATATGCTGGTTGCATGGCATCTTACAAATGAGGCAAAAACAAGATGTGAGCAAAAAAAGGAAAATAAAACTTTAAAAAGGGTTGTCCATCACTTGTAGACCAGGCTGGTGAATGGCGGCAGCGCTGCAGTAACCTGGACAGAGCTGTGTGGTTGTGGCAATGGAGCTACTCCTGAGCAGCTGATCGGTGAGGGGTACCAGGCTTAGGACCCCCCACCATCATTTGTAAAAAGATTGGACAACTCCTTACAATTCTACCACTGCTTGACTGATCTGGTGTAGCAGGAACGAGGGGATAACTTACTGTGGGCAGCAGGGCAGCTCAGTGGTCGGCACTGGTACCTTGTGGTGCAACATCTGCATGGAGTCTCCATGTGTTTACATAGATTTCCTCCCACTCTCCAAAGACATATGATTGTGCCGTGATCTTCACCAATACTGCCAGTGGAGAGGTGGCCGGGGGGTTAATAAGCCTTGTGCGTTCACCCATGTAATAAGGGGCCCTTCTCTAGGCCTCCAGCAATAGAGCAGAGCTGTCTTCATAGGGGTGGGCCCCATTACATACAACGTGTACAAAAGAACAGGTAAGGAGGGCGGCATGGTGGCTCAGTGGTTAACATTGGTTACTTGCAGAGCTGGGGTCCTAGGTTCAAATCTGACCAGGGACAACATCTGCATGGAGTCTGTATGTTCTCCTCGTGTTCGCCTGGGTTTCCTCTGATGCTTCATAGACATACTGATAGGGAATTTAGAGTGCGAGCCCCCCTGGGGAGAATGAGTGAATAATGTCTGTAAAGCGCTGCAGAATATGTCCGCGCCATATAGGTGAGTAAATAAAATACACTGCACTGTTCAGCACCATTCTCAGGCATTGGCTTGCCATCTGGGTCTTCTCCACTGACAGAAATGGTACTAAGGAGGGGGAAGTGACAGGAGCCCACCCCGCTGTAACAGATCCACCTGCACTAGTGTAGAAGTATTATACCAAGATTTCATCTGCACACTAGGAAACAGGCATAGGTCATAGGTGCAGTGCCTTGAAACGCAATATGGCTGCATCACAGACCCCCCCCCAGCAGCCATTTTCAGGATAAGAGGCAATACAGTCCCTTTAAGACCAACTTATTTTTTCTGAACTAGAAAACACTAAAGGATAAAAGACATTGAGGGAATATATATATATACACACACACTGTCACCATGGTCCGATAGGAAGCAGACTGGTGGAACACATTACAAGCTAAACAGCAGCAAGAACTGTGTCTAGACTCCCGAGTTCTCCTCCCCCACACAGTCATAGTGAGGACGGCCACTCAGCCACCACCGCCCTCTCTTTACTACTGGGAGGAGGATGTGCCACCACGTGGCTAATGATAGTATGTTTACATGAACTTGTAGGGGGAGGAGGTGACAAAGTCATGACTACGATGGGGCTTGGCTTAAGAAAGTCCTCTGCCACCTGCACAACACAACATACTAACGGCAGCCTCTGCCTTCAGGCTGACAATTAATACTTCCATCTTCTCTCCAGGATAAGGTGAAAAACTCTCATGTACAAAATGAACATTTCTCCGCTTTTCACAGAAAACAAGACCTTTACGGAACCTAGAATGACAATGATCATCGCAAACTGGGAATATAGAAATGAAAGCCAGAGGCCTCCAACCATGGACCGAAGGAGGGAGATGATCAGAGACAACTCGCCTGACCTCAACCACCGAGCACTTGAACAAGACTCCTGGGCTGAGATTATTAGATGGTGTATGGTCAGGTCCACATGTTCTGGTTGACTCGATGAACACAAACGCTATTAGGTAAAGCACAACGATAGCTGTAGAACCTGTGTAATTACTGAAAGCACCATCCTTAGGGTTTAGACAAAAGGAGAAGCCATTAAATTCAAGTCCGGACTTGGCAGCGTGTGTACCGGCACATGGTATGGTTCTCAATGCAGGAAGTCATGGTCACTAACCTCAGGCTACATCATCCTGCCACCGCCTCCTGACATCTACCCTCTATGTTTATCTTGAAAAGACAAAAACCCAGCATTCATCTTCCCTACATCTGCTACGCACTTGGATACAATCTATTGTTCCTTGTAAGCAGCCATTTCACGCTGGGGAGGGGGTTCGTCTGAAGTGCGGAGAACATCCAAAAATATGCATCTGAGGGACATCAACCGTTCTTCTAAAGTGGACCATACACCGTACAAGAACATCGTCTGAATCCAATATGTATGAGGTCAAATCAGGGCAAAGGAGAAGAGATTCACATGGAATTTTTTGGAGGAAATTTCGAGGCCGATTTTCTTGTCCAAGACAAAAATTGGATTTGAAAGGAATTGGAAATATAAAAAAAGGACTTCTACTTCTCATTACTGCTGGATCCAAGTATAACTCCTTCCTTTACATTTCCTTTCAAACCCACTTCTGGCCTTGGCTGAAAAACCTGCAAGAAAATCTGCCTAAAAACCTCCTCCAAAAAACTGTGTCAATCTAACCCTTGGCGTTTAACAGATGTCTGGCAGTGGCTTTCTCCTCTGTATGTGCGCGGTGGTGGAGGGGACTTAGGCAGGAATAGCTATCAGCAGACAGCCATCTAAAGTAGGAGGTCGGACAAAGCTTTTCTACAGCTGCTTCAAGATCTATCAGCAGATTTCACATCCTCCATTGTGAATCTATGGTTCCCTTCCTCTGCTGCGTTTTCCTCCCCATTTACACTCATATAAATGGCAAATTCTGGATGTAACACACGCCTCCATGTTGAAGATCACAGCTGCCAGTTTAATCCTCTCAGTTCCCTCTGCCTCCCTTCCTGCACAACGACATGAATTCCTTTTAGAGTAAGCAATCTGCAATGCAAGCAGCACAGCACTCCCGTCTCCTCCCAACCCATTCCTGCAATGTGGCCAAACACCAACCCCCGAAACTAGGTAAAGTGGAAAGTCCAAAGCACTGCAAGAAGCCATGAGGTGCAGTCAATCCCTTTAATTAAAAAAGGGAGAAGGAAGGGGGTCTTTAATGCAACAGGTTATAGGAGGACAACCAGAAACCAACCAATGACCAAACTTAAAATCCTTAAAGTTATGAACCATCAGCGTAGATGAAATGAACACAAACCCTGTAATGTGTCAATGGGAGACAGAAACAGACACGTCCAATGGTAGAGCTCACATGACTACCTCTTGGGGTCAGCAGCCAATGAGCAGCAAGCTTAAAATGAAAGGAAGGCTTGGACTGGCTGGGACGTCTGGTGGGAGGAGTCATAAGATATAAACAACTGGGAAGTATCCAGATGATGGCAACAATGTAACACTAAATGTAGAACACTCACTCGGGGGTTAACCACGAGCAGACGAACCGGGCCAGGACACTAATTATAGAGATCATCAGACCTTCACGGAACCACGGACAAACTAAGATTTCTCTGTGTATTTAGGTCCAAATTACAACAAAATTCAAAAAATAAAAAATTCAATGTGAAGGTAACCAAAGCATGAACGGAGACGGCCCTGCCAGCAAATACCCCGGGGCGGCAGCCACATATAGGCAAATCTGATCCACAGCAACAAGGACGATTTGGCAGCGTGCCGTCTGGTAATATAAGGTTTGCTCTAGAACGATGATGAAGAGCAGTGATCAAAGTAAAAAAAAAAAAAAAAAACACCACCCTACCGCTCTATTAGCTGTAGGAACAGAAGACGCCGTCACATACAATAATGTCACGGTTAGCAGGGATACTCCCCTCACATAACATGACTCACTGCAAGCTGAAGAATCTGCTGGTCCCAGCTTTACAGTCAGGATAACCAACCCATCCAAACTCTCCCCCTCCCCCTTCCAAATACAAGCTGGGGGTGGGGAGAGACGCGTCGCTTTACAGCAGAGGACATTCAGAGGGAGACAATGGCTTGCTAACTGCCTCAGTGAATCCAGCCATATGCCACGGACGTAGCAAAGAAAACCAATCGCCAGGCAGCAGATGAAGGAAAAAATAAAATGTAAAACACGGAAGACCGGAGGGGCCGGGGCTTCAAAATCAGGATGTCAATATGAATCTCAGAATTCAGTATTTTCCTCTATTTTGCTCAGTAGCAAAAAACACGCACACTAAGGCGCCAATTCCCTAAGGAAGGTAGACCTGCTACAACATTGTGCCTAGAAGATCCGTATCTATCAGTGTGAAATACAGCTGGACGGGAGCACCAGACCACCGATTTCTGACCGTATGTTGTGGAGGCAGCCATCGTTTAGTGGGCTGAACCAAATCAGAAGGCACTCGGTGACGTCACCGAAACACGAGGGATTCATCAGAATATAAAACTAGATAATATGGTTTCCCCACACCCACGTCAACTGTAACCACAGCTGGGCCAACGCCAAAGTCACCCAGTTACACATGACACATATTGCTGACTGCTGTTCCTCGGAAGACCTCACAGGAATCCTGCGCTAACTGTATATGAGGAGGTCTCATCGACAGCCGGCCTGGTAGGACTGGGCCACTTCACCTTGGGATTGCAGACAAGTTCCTCCACCACAGCTTCAAACACCAGTTTTTCCTAGAATGATAAAACCTCTTGCCTCTACTACACCCTTACATGTCTTCTCTTCATCTCTGGCACTTGTCCCCCTCCCCACCTGACCAGGAGCCATCTTGATTCATCCTGCAGCAGTCCACTGTGGTACTACAGGCACAGACAGCATGGTCACCAAAACAGGAAGTCACTGACAGCTGAGGAGAAGGAGGCGGAGTCAGAGGACAGGCCTGTAGAAGCAAGGCAGCAGCAGTCAGAGACGGTACTGATATCGTACTGCAGAACAAGTACTTGGGCAAGAACCCAAGAGACCAGACCCTCCAACATCTCACGTGATAATCGGCACTAAACAGGCACTTTTAGGCAGAGTTCACACAATCAATGCCGTCATCAACTACAGTGGTCTATGTTCGGGCCCATGCACACCGACCCATTCAATTCTAGGGGCCACACAAATCTCAGCTCAGGTCGTTTTCTGCTCTACATTTGCAGATGAGAAAAATCTTTTTTTATTGAAGAACGTGAGAAACATACAAAATTCACACAAAGCTATGGGCAATACAGACACGGCCACGTAGTACACAAGCATGTCAGGGAACTCCATACTTCCTCCAACATAATCATTCATGGAATGACTACAGCTCCCAGCATGCCAAGACTGCCTACAGCTATCAGGCTACAGTAGGGCATGGTGGCACGTATACTGTGGCAGAAGAAACCGCCACGGTTGTTCACTCTGGATGATACGAACCCACACCCGCCTTAGGTCCATCAAATGAAGCTAAACTACGAGTGAACGCCCACCGTGGCACTGTGCAGCAGCTGCCTCCCAATGAAAGCAAAGGTAGACACCACGTGGTCGCTGCCGCTGGAACATTGGCGCCGTGTCCATGCCATAATTCTGATGGAAGCAGAGCTACGAGCAAGTCCAAGGAATTGGACCGGTACCACACAACTAAACATGAATGCAAACCAGCAATCAAAGGGTGTTCAATAAAACCGTCCGATGCCATTCCAGTAATCCAAGGAGCACCAGGGCGAAAAAAAAACACAAAAAAGCAAAACGACAGACAACATAAGAAAGTCCCGCCATCAGGAGGCACTTACTCTGGAGAAACGTTACATACCTTTAAATCGGGGCGACTGAATTCTTTGTGGGACGCGGCGCGGATGATGCCGTTTCTCCATGGCCAGTCCTCGATCTGCTCGACGTCCAGCTGGCGGTTGATGCCCAACACACAGGCGAATCTCTGCCCCACCAGGACGTGGAAGCTTTCTTGGTGCAGTAGCACCATCATGGTTGAAGCTAAGGGTTTTAAAAAAAGAAAAAAAAAAAAAGTAAAAGAAAGTCACGTTGTGGGTTAACAGCGGAGGTAAGTCCTGACCAATCACATGTGAACAGGGCCATGCAAACGCTCGGAGCACACGCCCCTCCAGTGTATGCAAATGACAGCACGTGACACCGAGCAGGTGGCTGAATATTTACATCCGGACGTGACAAGCTTTATTAACAAGAACGGACATTTTAACCCTACAAATAATGATCTGGTGACCGCGCTGGACCCAGTCGTGCGCTACCAGACCAAATCAGGAAAGGAAGTCACCATTTGGGGGGGGGGGGGTATCCGACCTTCGACCTGCTCAAGTCACATGACACCACTTTTGCATGACAAGTCACCACCAAGGTGCAACTGTCCGACTCTGACATCAATATCCAGGCGCCAGCAGGGTGCAAACTGGGCTTGGTGCGCCCAGGGCAACTTAATGCAAATCTACAACTACCGCCAGGGCCCAAACTACCACATGATACAGCAATGACACAAAACGCATAATGTGCATGCTCAGCATAATTATAATATATGCTAATATATGGTAATTACATTAATACATGCAAGATAGTTAGCCTACACCCCACAGAGGCGATGCCAGTGGGAAGAAGCCTACAGGGCTCATTATATCAACCTTACAAGGTCATTAAATGCACTGAAATTCAGGTAGTCACCGGTATTTACCCTTTGAAGCTCCTCTGTCATGAACCGGCGATTAAAACGTCAAGGCCAACCAAAGAGCACCGGCTCCACCGGAGTACAAGCAATACGTGCCGGACTGTAGTGACTAGAATGGAGTTGTTGGAAGGAGGTCCGTGACGTCACTGGTCACATGCTCCCTTCATGGTCACATGATAAGCCCCGGCTGCAGCAGCTTGTTGAAGGAGGAGGGGCTGTGTATGTGGCTGCAAACAGCACAGTGAGGGAGGATGTGCTGCAGTCCTGGAGTACACAGCTTCATGGGGAGCAGGTGAGGAGGCAGGAGGAGCAGTGGGGTGTGGGGACATGAGGGGGCAGATGGGGGGGAGGAGTGCTTTATTGGGTGTAACTCTGTTAGGAAGGGGGCCATGAGGGTGCAGATCGGGGGGGATGCGCAAATCTGTGAGGGGGCATGTGGTGTATACTGGTGACGTGAGGGTGCAGATATTTGGGGGGTGGCTTTATGGGGTGTAAATCTGTGAGGAGGGGGCATGTGTATTCTGGGGACATGAGGGGGCAGATCTTTGGTGAGGGTCTTCATAGGAAGTAAGGTATGATGTCAGTGGTCACGTCACTTCGCTGCTACTCATGTTGGGTAGAGCTATGGATAGCACAGATGGCGATCTGTTGTTTGGGGAGGGGGGCAGGCAGAGATGGCAATCTGTGTGCTTGGGGTGTGGCACAGATGGTGACCAATTATTTGGGGGGGCATAGATAGCGAGCTGTGTGCTGCAGGGTGCAAAGATGGCAACCTTTGTGCTGTGGGGGAAGGGTGCAAAGATGGCGACTTGTCTGCTGGGAGAGGTGGGCACAGATTGTGACCTGGCGGAGGTGGGTGGTGCCAGAAATGGTGACCTGGCGGAGGTGGGTGGTGTCCGAAATGGCGACCTGTGTGCTGGGATTGGTGGGCAGAGATGGCGACCTGTGTGCTGATACTAGGCTGTGCTTCTGATCGCAGCTCCCTGTCATAGAGGTCGGGTGCCGGCTATGTGATTCTGCCACCGGCACCCTCCTCCTGCACTTCTATTAAACGTTAGTTACTTTCATTGGTGGCGCAGTGGCCACATGGTCCCTTCGTCATTGGTGGCAGATGCAGTTTCCAATCGGAGGCCCTGCAGTGTAGTTGTGGTGCTCAGATCGGTTACCATGACAACCAGGACACTACTGAAGTCCTGGCTGCCATGGTAAGCTCCCAGCTGCTGTGTGCACTAAGCCCAGGGCAGCAGGGAGAGTCCTGCTCACTCTAATAGCGCTCTATTAGGGTGAATAGGACAAGGAATTAAAAGATCCCAGGTTCTAGTCCCCAAGGTGGCTAATAGTGATTAAATAAAATGCAAAAAAAAAACTTAATAAAACAAAAACTCAAAAATATTAAGTTTAAATTACTCCCTTTCCCAATTTCACATATAAAATATATAAACAATAAATAAACATAGATGGCGACTTGTTCAGGGGGTGGGGGGGGGATGTGGGATCCAGACAATGGTGTTAGAGAAGGGGCACATGGTGAGAATTGTGTGTTTTGTAAGACACCTGATCAGACAGTAGTACTTGGGGAGCAGTCTAGCTAGATGGGGTGACCTGGGGTGCAGTACCTGGTCTCGGGCATATGGGGTCAGCAGGGAGTATTGTGTGGAAGCCATTAAGATCAGACAAGGAGATCATAAATCCAAGAGTGCGGTCACATGTGGGGAAGTCCAGGCTCTGTGGGGGCAGTGTGTTTGTGTGGGGGAAAAAAAGGTCAGTGGGACCCATGCAGATCAAACAAGGGGTTCTCGTGCTGCTGTCTGTGGGAGAGGGGTGGCATGACGAGTGGCCCTGGCAATGTGGGGTATGTGTGGGTGTATGGGTCCCATGCAGGGGTACTTGTCCTGCTGTCTGCTAGAGTGGGTTGTCATGAGGAGTGGTCCTAGGACTTTTTAGTGTAGTCTCTAAAGTCAGGGGCGCATTGGTTGTAATATGTTTATGGGGTATAGGAACTACACCATCTGGAGTAGGGGGTGTTGCTCTGAATGAGCTCAAGGCAGGTACAGGGAGTTGTACGGCATGTATGTCTGGAATGTGGCTCCTAGGTTTGGGCTTCATGTGGTGGTTTGAAGTTTAATACCTCATCTTACATTCTCTACTTATGTGGCTGTGTGGTGACATGTTTGTGTTTTTGCACCCCATAGATATGATTCCTAGTAGCTGAATGGCACAAGAGAGGGATGTCCAGTCACTAAAGCCAGGGGAGAGGATCCTGTACCGACGCGGAGGAGCGCTCCAGGGCCGGATCCTGTACCGACGCGGAGGAGCGCTCCAGGGCCGGATCCTGTACCGACGAGGAGGAGCGCTCCAGGGCCGGATCCTGTACCGACGAGGAGGAGCCTGCAGGGCCGGATCCTGTACCGACGCGGAGAAGCGCTGCAGGGCCGGATCCTGTACCAAGGGGGGGGGGGGGACCGCTCGAGGGCCGGATCCTGTACCGACGCGGAGGAGCCCTCCAGGGCCGGATCCTGTACCGACGCGGAGGAGCCCTCCAGGGCCGGATCCTGTACCGACGCGGAGGAGCCCTCCAGGGCCGGATCCTGTACCGACGCGGAGGAGCGCTCAACTGCTGTACAGACAGAGTGTGATAACAGGATGTAGAGGGCTGTGTGGTTGAGTCTCTGAGCCAGATATGTCAGTTCAGTGCCTTTGGGTTGTAGTTTTATAGAGTGCAAACATTGGTGGAGGGTGCAGTTTGTGAGGGTGTGAGTGGAATGGAGAGCAGTCAGGAGGCTGTGTGTGTGCGTGCTCATGGAGGTGTATTCTCTGAGGCAAGGATACTGTATAGAGAGCTGTTCAGGATCACTTTCTGGGACTGGGGTTTCAGGATGAGAAAGTGGGGACGAGCGATGGCATGAGCAATCACCCCTCCTCCCATCGCTGCATGTAATGGCAGCAGTCTCCTACACTAGCGAGCCAGGTAATTGCTGGGACAGAAAGCTTCTGTATGGGGATGAGCGATAACATTAGTGATCACTGCTCTCCATACTGTGGAGGAGATGGCTGCATGTAAATTTGTCTCCTCCTTTAACGAGCAGGCGATTGCCTGGAAGGAATGCTTCCCTCCCTATAATCGCCTGCAGAATCTTTAGGTGTCATAGGACCCAGTCTTTGAGCATCATGAGGTGAAGTTTTAGTGGCTATGGGGTGTAGTTTGTGAAGGGTGTGGGCACCCAGAGCGGTTGTCATGTAGTGGGTGCTTAAGGGGTGTAGTCTGCTCTGTATGGCTCAGGCGGCGCACTACCGGCAAAGGCTCGCGCCTAGTCATAAATTGGACTAATCTTACGGCAGAGCAAGGGGGAAACTAAGGACTGCATAAATTGCCGGTCTTAGTAATTGTGCCCTATTCGGTCTTGTCCATAGAGACAGTGTAAGGCTGGGTTCACACTTTCATTGAGCTTTCAGCTCTTCTGAATCAGAAAAAAAAACGGTGCCATTTTATTTCAGTTTGTCCAGGACCGCACCACAAATTAGACAAGGTGAGGCGATCGCCTTAGGTGCCGTGGCCCGGGTGACAAATGGGGGGTGGGGGTAGTGGCAGGGCAGCGGGAGATGAGCGCTTCTATTGTGAAATCATTAATCTCTATAATCCTCTGAGGCCACAAAGAGGTATTTTATATGGGGGGCCCTGTATAGGGGCATTTTATACTGGGAACCACTATGGGGGAATCTACGAAGGGCACTAAGAAGGGGTATTTTATACTGGGTCACTACATAGAGGCATTTTATATTGGTACATTATGGGGGTACTATGGGGAAAGGGGAGAGACGCACTATGGTGGCATTGACTTGAGGGCATTATATAGGGGTATTTTATACTGGCACTATGGGGACATTAACTCAACTGGGGGCATTAAAAGGTGGTATTTCTTGTACTGGTTCTCATTTTAAGGGGGCATTTTTCTACTAATTATTACTACTGGGAGGCATTATGTGGGCGTTATTACCACTGGGGAACTATAAGGAACATGATTACTAGTATGGGTACTATGGGAGCATTATTACTTCTGGGGCACAGTGGGGACATGTTGGGGGCACTATTACTACCAAGTGTGCTCTAGCAGAGAATTATTACTATTGGTGGGACTTTGGGGAGAACTAGTACTGTGGGGGACACCCAGGCACAGAATCGCATTAGCACAATTATTTTTGGGGGACATTACACTGTTATTTTAGGACACTGCGTGCCAATAATTATTGAAGGGTATTATCTGTCAGGAGGTTTATCTGTTTCTGCAGTATAGTATTGGGGAGCACAGCGGCACAGCATTGGGAGTGGTAGGTTGATTTGTTCAGAAGCTGGGAGGGTGACGGAAAAGTAGGAAACTAAGATTTTATTTTTGTCAAAGTGCAGAGACGAGAGATGGCTGCAAAATCATCATGGTGGTCTGGTCTGAAAGGAGAAGATGAGAAAAGAAAACATCTCTATCAAAGGAGACGTCACTGGATGTAAGAGGTATGGGGCGGTGTTTTAGCCTGTATGTTTTGTAGTGATCTAGGTAACGTTAGGGGGTTAGAATTTGGTATTGGGGGGGCACAGTTTCAGTTTTTCACCTCAGGCAGAAGAAAGACTAGGTGCACTCCTAAGTTTGTCATATCAATCAGGTTTCAGTTATTTTTCACTGGAGAAAAAGTACAGCGTGAAGAAGTTTATCTTCATTAAAAATAATTCATCTCTAATGGATCTCACCAATACCGATACAAACTCGTCACTGCCCAAAAAAACCCCATAAAATTAGAAAGCACAGAGATGTAATCTTAGCCTAACATAAAAATGGGCTTTTTTCCTTATATGAAGCAGTCAGTTTTTTATTTTTATTTTTTTATTGTTGAACTTGAAAGCTTAGGGGTTAACACATTATCATCTGTGCCTTATGTTTCAGATTTTTAGGCTGAATGCTGCGCTCTACGTAACCTTTCCTATTATTGAAGAGACTCTTTTTCTGTTTCCTTAGGACTTTGTTGCTGTACATGACGCCTGTTTTGCAGAGATTTGATTCAGTATAGAACGCCATCCAAGCTGCTGCAGACTGAGGAAAATACGATTTCAAACTTTGTCGTCTTGGGGAAAAAAAAACAAAAAAAAAACATGCCTTTCTTTTGCATAGTTTTATTTGACTTGAACCCCTTAGTGACCAATACACATTTCTCCAGCGGTTGATAAGGGACCACAGTCTTTTCATAGCGGCTCAGTCTAAGCCAGTGGTTCTCAACTCCAGTCCTCGGGACCCACCTGCCAGTCAGGATTTAGGAATATCCCACAGAATGAATACCTGTGGTAAGTCCTGATGGATGGACGCTAATTATATCAGCTGGTCTAAACTAAGGAAATCCTGAAAACCTGACTGGCAGGTGGGTCCCGAGGACTGGAGTTGAGAACCACTGGTCTAAGCGCTGCACGCACAAGAGAGCTGTGTTCCTGCACTAACAGCCTTGACCAGCAGGAGCGCCGATCCGGGCTATTTAACCTCTTACATGCTGCAAGCAATGGTGCTTGCCACATGTAAGCGGTTACAGTGGGAGCGGACTCCCTCTGTTTCCCATTGGTCTCCGCAAATGAATACTGATTGTGTGTGTGTGTGTGTGTGTGTGTGTGTGTGTATATAGTATATGCAGGCCAGGACCTAGTATAGCCCCCAAGCCAACCTTGAGTGTTCCATAGCAGACCACGCCTCTCTGTAAAGCACTGACATTAAAATACAATGCACTATAAGAATAGTGAGGGAAATCTATCAAACTGGTATAAAGTAGGACTGGCTCAGTTGCCCATTGCAACCAATCAGATTCCACCTTTAATTTTCCAAAGAGCTATGAAAGGTGGAGTCTGACTGGTTGCTATTGACCACTAAGCCAGTTTTCCTTTATACCAGTAAAGAGAACACATGAGGAGATTTGTCAGTATAAGGACTGTAACAGATTGCTTTTGTCACCGTAAGGCTGCCATGTAATAAAATCTAGGTATATACACAAAATTAACATACAGGGGTGGACTAGGATGTTAGTGGCCCACATTGGGGTCAGCAATACTATAATTCAGTGGAAAATTCCTCCAAGCATTAACAGATACCACTGGATTTTTGGTTCTGCTGCAGCACAAAATACCCCCCAGAAGCTGCCTCTGAGATACAAGCCACACCGAGCCAGTCCTGCCTTCAGCATGCTATCTGGTTCAGCACCACCAGATATAATGGAGAATACAGCATTACTTACCTACTGCATCCTGTGACGTCTTCTCTGATGTAAACATTCTTTTTCCTCATCTGTTTTCATGGCCAGTCAAGATGTCTTGACAACTTCTTTCAGCTACTGTATGTCTCAGCTCTGCAGAGTTTGCCACAAAGACAATTTAGAGTTCTCACTTTTTAATCATGTGCCTGCTGTAATCGCCAATGCCCCCAAATACCGTACTTTTTGCTCTATAAGACCAAGGTGGGGGGTGCAATATCGTTGTGTTTTGTGGGGTGAATACTAATGAGCGCTTCCATTGTGGAAGTGCTCATTAGTACAGGAGAACCAGAGAGCAGTGAATACAGCGCTCCCTGTGTGAGCTCTGTACTTGCCACTCCCTGACCTGCGCACAGTGTGAGAACATCATCGCCCTCTGTGTCCTCATGCTGTGTGACGTCAGATACGCAGCACCGTGCAGTAGAAAGAGCATTGGATCTCAGGAGCAGTGGGCAGCAGGAGTGGTAGGTTGATTTATTTTTTTTCTGGTCTGAGGTCTGATCAACATGGGCGTCTTATAAATAGTGGGGGTCTGAAAAGGGGTCTTATTAACATTATCCAACTCTATTTCTGTCCTTAAGGCAGTGATACAGCTGAATTCAGGGGGATTAGCTGTGGCCTCTGGCTGGGCACATAAGTACCTGATGCTCCCAGTGTTAATGCTCAAAGGGTCAGGTCATTGTGTATCTGTCCATCTGCCATGATCAGAGCTTGGGTGGCCCCCAAGGAATCTTTCCAAAAGGGCTTTTGGTGAGTCTGCAATTGACTACATACAACTGTATAAACCTAAGGGCTCATTCAGACGGCCATATGATGTCCTGCAAAAATACGGATCCGTTTTTTTGGGGATGTCCACAAAAAAACTGATGGCATTCTGTTTTTTTGCGGACCCATAGACTTCAATGGGGCTATGTCCTGATTTTCAAGGACAAATATAAGACATGTTTCATTTGTTTTGCGGAGCCATGGAATGGAAAAAAAGGGTTCATAGAAGTGAATGGGTCAGTATGTAATCCGCAAAAAAACGGATCCGCATTTTTGTGGATATCATACGGTCGTCTGAATGAGCCCTAAAGCATGTCCTAGCTGTATGAGGGCTATTTTTTTGTGGGACAAGTTGTACTTTCCAACCCCACCATTTAATATTGCACATGATGTAGTGGGAAGCGGGGTAAAAAAAAATTGCAAAAAAAAACGCAATTCCGTGACCGTTTTATGGTTGTTTTTTTTTTTTTTTTATTTATGGCGTTCGATGTGCATTAAAACTGACCAGTTATTTTCATTCTACAGGTCAGTACGAATCTGGCAATATCTAATATAGTATAGTTTTTCTTGTGTTTTGTGATTAAATAATTATAAAGTTGGAATTTTTTTTTCCTCATCGGCATATTTTGACCACTATAACTTTTTGGTATTTATGTGTACGGAGCTGTATGGGGGCTCATTTTTTGCTGAGCGATCTGAACTTTTCATTTATACCATTCTGGGGTGTGTATGACATTTTGATAACTTTTTATTTCTTTTCTTACTTTTTTTCTTTAAAAAAAAATAAATGGCAAATCGGCCATTTTGACGCTTTTTTCCGTTTTGCTGTTTTCTTTATGGGAAAGAAATTTTTATATGATGTGTATTTTTTTTTTTTTTTACTATTTTTATTTTGGGGAAAGGAAGGTGATTTGAATTTTTATGCTTTTTTTTTATTTTTTTTTAAAAAAACTAATTATTTTTACACTTTTTTTTTTTTTTTTTATAGTTCCCATAGAGAACTATAACAAGCAATCATCTGACTGCTCATATCTGATTTTACTATTTTCCTATGGAGCCCTATTACACACAAGGGCTCCATAGGAAAGACTATGCAGCATCTCCTGTCATTCACTATGACAGGGGCTGCTGCAGACATGCTCCAGCTTCTCCAATCACCACATGGGCGAGCCGTGCTCGGATGCCGTGGTCAGGATTGACCACATGACTCGAGGGGTTAAATGTCCACGATCGGTATTACTGCTGTTTGCGGACATCAGCCGGGGGTGTCTGCTGTAGTAATCAGCAGTCCACCCGTGGCCATGATGCCTGGCGGGCGCCATCTTTAAACATGCGCCCAGTGCCATACTATTACGGCGCTGGGCACGAAGGGACTAAAGCCTCCAGAAAGAGGACCTCATTCTAGCCACTGAACAAGGTGGATTACTCATAACTCCTTTTGCCCACTCCATTCCAACCTGCTGTACACTAAACAGACTAGATTGCAGAATCCAGAAGGAGGACTTCATTCTAGTAACTGCTGGATCTCCTAACCACTGCACAGGGCAGATTATTCATATCTCCTTTTGAAAGCACCATTCTAGCCTGCTCCACACTCAACAAGCTATAGTCAGGACTCCAGAAGGAGGACCTCCAAGACCTCATGCACATGTATAGGACATGTTCTATCTTTTGCAGAACAGAAATATGAATAGTTAAAGGATGCAGGTTATCCATGTGCTTTCTGCATCTGTATATTTGTTCTGCGAAAAGTTAAAATATGTCTGCAAAATGCATTGTCGAGTCCACAAAAAAATTTGGACGGCACACAGACCACATCCATATATTGTGGATCTGCGATTTGAAGACGGAAAAACTGATATTGAATATGTCCTCAAAATGCAGATTGTGAACCCATCAAAGTCAGTGGGTCTGCAAAAAAACTGCGTATGGTTCACATACGTTTTTTAAGGTTCCGCACTTTGTGGACCGGAAAACGGATAAGGTTGTGTGCATGAGGCTTAACCACTGAACAGGCTTGGTTACGTTTTCCCACTCCATTCTAGTCTGCTCTAATATTTATGTATAAAATCCCTGTATATCATATCTTATAATAAAAGTCACAGCAAATGCAGGAGGACCTTCTTATGCCCACTCCATTCCAGCCTATACAGAACAGACTACATTACTGACTCCAGGAGGAGGACCTCCCCCTCATAAGTCTACAGCTAAAATTACTGACTCCAGGAGGAGGACATCCTTCTAACAACTCTGCAGCTTATATCCCTCTACCAACTGTGCAGTTTATATCACTGATAATAGAGGAGGACCTCCTTCTAACAACTCCATTCTAGCTGATTCTATAGTGAACAGGCTAGATCAGTGATTTTCAACCAGTGTGCCTCCAGCTGTTGCAAAACTACAACTCCCATCATGCCCAGGCAGCCTACAGCTATCAGCCTACAGAAGGGCATGGTGGGAGTTGTAGTTTTGCAACAGCTGGAGGCACACTGGTTGAAAATCACTGGGCTAGATTACTGATTCCAAGAGGATGACAACTGCAGGTTACACTGCTGACTATACAGGAGGACCTCCAACAACTCCATTGTATCTGATTCTATGATAAACAGGCTAGATTGCTGATTCCAGGAGGAGGACCTCCTTCTAACAAATCTGCAGGCTACACTGCTGACTATACTGGAGGGGACCTCCTTCTAACAACTCCATTCTAGCCGATTCTTTAGTGAACAGACTACCGTATTTTTTTTTGCTTTAAAAGATGCACCCCAGATTTTAGAGTAGGAAAATAAGAAAAAAATATTTTTCATCAGACCCCGAATAAATTTTGGGACATCACATCAGACCCCCATATCAGCCCTCCATGTCAGACCTCATATCAGACCCCATATTGCCCCCATATCAGCCCACTCTGCCCCCATTCAGACCTCATATCAGCCCCATAAGAATAAGGCCTCATTCACACGTTCGTGAAATTCGTCCGCATCCAATCCACAATTTGCGGACCGTTTATGCGCATAGGATGCGGATCCATTCATTTCAATGGGTCCTGGAAAAATGCGGACAGTACACCGTGTGCTGTCCACATCCGTGTGTCCGTTCCGACTGTCTGCATAAAGAAATCCTCCTATCCTACTTCTATCCTGATTTTGCGGTCCGTTGCCCAATGCAAGTCAACGGATCAGCAAAAATGCGGAAAGGCATCCGCATGTCATCTGTATTTGCGGATTCCGTTCCAGGAGGGGTGAAAAAAAAAGATGTTATTCATCCTTCCATTTTTTGCAGAACGGATGACATATGGATACATCCTTTCCGTTTTTTTTTTTAACGGAAAAACGGAACGGATGTCCTGGAAAAACGGAGTTTTTTGCGGAACAACGGATCCACAAAAAACTGACCGTTTTCCAGGATGTGCAAAAATATGGACGTGTGAATGAGGCCTAAAATAAAAAACCTCTCACCTCTCCTGCACCTTGGCTCCGCTCCAGTATTCCTTTGTCTTCTCCTGCTGGCGCTGCACTGTCACCTGACTGCTTGCAACGTCAGGTCATAGTGCGCGCACTATGTCCTGACTCTGTATGGAGTCAGGACAATGCAGCGCCAGCAGAAGACAGAGGAGCGCTGGAGTGGAGCTGCAGCGCAGAAGGGTGAGTATGTTTCACCGCTCCCAGCACCTAATAAATACTAGTGAGCGTTTCCATTTTGGGGGAAAAAGAGTGTGTCTTATAAAGCAAAAAATACGGTAGATTATTGACTCCAGCAGGAGAACCTCCTGCTAACAATTCTATAGTTTATATTTCTGACTGGAGGAGGACCTCCTCCTAACACCTCTGCAGCTTATATTACTGATAATAGAGGAGGACCTCCTTCTAACAACTCCATTCTAGCTAATTCTATAGTGAACAGACTAGATTACTGACTCCAGGAGGGGGACCTCCTTCTAACACCGCTGTAGCTTATATTAAAGGGGTTCTCCAGGAATTAAGAAAATGAAAATACTTAAATTTTACTTCATTATAAATATATTACCAAATACCTTTCATTAGTTATAATGGCTCCTTTTGTCCAGGGAGCAATCATTAGGAGAAATAAAATGGCCGCCATCCTATTAGTACACACAAAACCTGTCCTAATCACACAGGAGGACAAGTTAAAGAGCTGTATCATCTTCCTCTCTTACTTGTCAGGGATTATGATCCTGAATATAGTTTAATATGATCTTAACTGAATTTCTGTAGAAATCAAGTTCATAAGGAGACATGAAGTACAGAGAGGAGGTGGGGATGTGGGTATTGAGCAGCAGCACTTGTATGCAGTCTCCATTACCACAGTCTGTCCTGTCCATCCTCTCTCTACTTCATGTCTCCTCATGAGCTCCATTCCTACAGAGATTCAGCTGAAGATCTTATCATCTGTATTCAGGATCATAATCCCTGACAAGCAGAGCACAGAGGAGGATGAGGCAGCTCTTTACCTCAGTGTTATAAAGTAACTTATCCTTCTGTGTGATAGGACAGCGGCCATTTAATTATTCCTAATGATTGCTCCCTAGACAAAATTAACCATTATAGCTAATGAAAGGTATATGGGAATATATTTATAATAAAGTAATAATTAAAGGGGTTGGGCTCCGCACCTATATCGAGAATGGAGCGGAGAAAGTTGAGGAAGGCGCACTGCGCATGTGCAGCCACCCTTCATTCATTTCTATGGGGCTTGGCTATTTCCGTCGGCTCCATAGAAATGAATGGAAGCAGTGGCCGCACATGCACAGTGTGCTCCCAATTATTTCTATAGGAACAGCGTGGAGCTGTGCCTGGTGGTGGCCAGACCCCGGGAAAATGGTGGGACCCGCACCTATCAGACAATGGAGGCATATCTTAGCGATCTATCCTTCTCACAACCCTATCCTAGCTGATTCTATAGTGAACAGAGTAGATTACTGAGTCCAGGAGGAGGACCTCCTTCTAACACCTCTGCAGCTTATATCCTTCTACCAACTGTGCAGTTTATATTACTGATAATAGAGGAGGACCTCCTCCTAACAACTGTGCAGGTTACATTTCTGAGTATACATGAGGACCTCCTTCTAACAACTCCATTATAGCTGATTATATAGTTAACAGGCTAGATTACTGACTCCAGGAGGAGGACCTCCTTCTAACAACTCCATTATAGCTGATTCTATAGTTAACAGGCTAGATTACTGACTCCGGGAGGAGGACCTCCTTCTAACATTCCCATCTAATATATAAAGCTGAGTGTATATATGTGTGTATGTCCGCTAAAGGAATCCGCATCATCGCAGCTACAATCACGAAATTTGGCACACAGGTACATCAGGTGTCCAGAAAGGTTTTAGAATGGGTCTCAGCTCTCCAGGACGTACCGCTCCTGAGATATTCCCAAAAAATGCATTAGCCAATAGAAGCCAGGTCACATGACCCTTATCAGCCAATAGAAGCTTATAGGCCATTAGTCTCCACACACACACAGTTTCACACCAGGTTTCCATAACAACCTAGCCATTTGTTTTCACTGCTGTAGGTCAGCTTTAACCCCTTCACCCCCGGAGGTTTTTTTGTTTTTGCGTTTTCGTTTTGCGCTCCTTGCCTTCATACTGCCATAACTTTTTTATTTTTCTGTTCACATAGCTGTATGAGGGCTTGTTTTTTGCGGGACAAGTTGTACTTTCAAACGTCACCATTTAATATTGCATATGATGTAGTGGGAAGCGGGAAAAAAATTCCAAATTGGGTGAAATTGCAAAAAAAGCACAATTTCGCTACAGTTTTCCTATGTTTTTTTATTTACGGCGTTCGATGTTCATTAAAACTGACCAGTTAATTTCATTCTACTGGTCAGTACGAATCCGGCGATACCTAATATGTATAGTTTTTCCTGCGTTTTGATAGTAATAAAATAATTATAAAGTTGGCCTTTTTCTTTTTTTCCTTGTCATATCTTGACCCCTATAACTTTTTGGTATTTATGTGTACGGAGCTGTATGGGGGCTCATTTTTTGTGTGGCGATCTGAAGTTTTTATTGATACCATTCTGGGGTGTTTATGACTTTTTGATCACTTTTTATTTAATTTTTTTTAGGAAAAAAAGCGACATAAAACTGCGAATCGCCATTTGGACGCTTTTTAATGCCACATAATTCGCCGTATTGGAATTTTTTTTTTATATTTTAAAAGTACGGGCGTTTTCGGTCACGGTGATACCCATAATGTCTATATTTATTGTTATTTAGGTATTTATTTTTTAATTATACGGAAAGGGGGGTGATTTGAACTTTTAGATATTTTTTATATATTTTTTAACATTTTTTTTTATGATTATTTTTAAGCTCAAATATGAGTTCATATATTGTGTTTTTTTTTTCTTTATGAGCATTCAGAGATTTACTAGATGGAGATAAATCCAAAAATTGCTCATTTCTTATCCTGGCCTGCCATCTAGTGGCCAGAATAAGAATTGCAGTTTGAAAACTGTAATCCTCACCAGCGAGGATTACAGTTTTCATATGGTGTACAGACACCCTGATTGGCCACTCGGGGAGTCTGTACACCACCCGGAAGCGTGCGCTTCCGGATTTAGACGCATCCTGATGCCGTGATCACGTGTGATCACGGCATCAGAAGGGCCAAGAAGACGCCGCCGATG
>ONZH01023592.1:0-37548 GCA_900303285.1 Rhinella marina | reverse complement strand
TATACCACCCCCCTGCCTGATGTGAATGACTAAGTCATCAGTCACCCGTCTTGCATGGCAATCCGTGTGTCCAAGAAAATGACCTTAATATCCCAAGATATGTGCCCAACGTAAAAATCCGTAATTTAACTTATTAAGTAATGTTCACCCTTAGACCCCAATTTAAAAAAAAAATCACCTTAAAAATTCCCTACTTCATTCTGATACATTTAAATAAACAGAACCCCATCTCCAAATTTAATGCCCATGGTGTGTTGGCCATTTAACATCTCCACACCAGCTTAATGCCTCACACCGGTGCACCGTCCAACCCATACCCCAAGAACAGTACCATCCTCTAAAATAATCCCCACGACTATGCTTCACAAAGTGGGGATTTCACCTTTTGTGAACTATAGCCGTGGGGTTCTATCCCTGGCACCCGTGCCAAGGAACACTACTCACCGTTTTGTGAGCGGGTACTAACTGTTCTTGAGGTATTTTGTTGATATCATGAGAGTAGTAAAATCTCGCACCGCAAATCCTGATGGGGTTCTTCTCTGTGCGAATGATTTCACGCCTCTCATGCAGTCACGCGTGGAATAAGGCTGTCTATGGGGTATATATCACGGAGGCTGCTGTCCTTCAGCTGTGATATAAAAAACCTCCACAGTTAGTTACAGCAACAAACAGTTGCTGAAAGGCAGGTTAACTTGCCTTATTTACGGGTGCCTTTACAATGGGATGCTTTTTTTGGGTTCTCTGCTGCCTAAAATCCTCAGCGCATCGTTGGCTGATTTTATGCCACCTTCAGTACTATGGGGCTGGACGCAAATACCCAGTTCAGCGCAGAACTGCGTATATCCGGACGGCACCATAGTACTGAACGCCGTTTGGTGAACGGTATAAAAATGCCTTGTGGATTTTACATAGCAGACCCGCAGCCACATGTGAAGGTACCCATAGGGTGAGGTTTTTTGGGAGTGACCAAACAGAGGGCTGGAAGGTCACTCCGATACCCCATTAGGGGTTTTTCCCCTACCCACTTTAAAAGATAAGTCCAGGCAATTAATTACTTTCTGTGCCCTTACTTGACCCAGAAACTTAGGCCCCATTCACACGACCGTAAGTGAATGGGGCCGGTATCTATCCGCAAAATTGAGGATAGATACAGCCCCATTCACTTCTATGGGGCCGGGAGCGGCGGCAGGGAGCTAGCTCCATGCCGCGGCTCCTATGAAGAAAAGTGTTTATAGTTGTCTGTGCGCACGGACAACTATAGGCATTTTCAATGGGGGCCGCCCGGAACACACGCCGGGCAGCCCCATTAAAATGCCTATAGTTGTCCATGCGCACGGACAACTATAGCACTTTCTTCATAGGAGCCACGGCATGGAGCTAGCTCCCTGCCGCCGCTCCTGGCCCCATAGAAGTGAATGGGGCTGTATCTATCCGCAATTTTGCGGATAGATACGGCCCCATTCACTTACGGTCGTGTGAATGGGGCCTTATAAATTGTCCGGACTTATCCTTTAAGCCAGCTGGTGACAGCACTTAAAAAAAACAAAAGCATACATCCATTGGGTTGGGCGCTGCACTCGGTTAGTACATCAAACTGGTGTATCAAAGATATATATATATGTCTTGACAACAGCCATAGGCCCAGATTCAACAGGTTTTACACCAGAGTAGTTGCGTCAATTTGTAAAGCGAGTGCCAGTGAGGTGTCCATTTCATGAAAATTGGACACGTATTTTTGGATAATGGAACTGGCATAAAGCCTTCTTGAATTTGTGCCTTTTTAAATGTCCTTTCTTCACCTCATGGATTCTGTGGGTGAGGTTGTCTGTCTATTTCACCGTATCCGTATCCTACTAGACTAGCTGTAATGTTAGAGGTTTTTTTTTAACGTTGACTGTCCTGTGCTGAGCTACTAAAGATAAAGCATAAATTTAGATTCTATTTTGAAGACAGAAGTTCCACCAATTACACTTTTGATTTTAGCGGACGCCGAGGTGCCTAAGTGAAGGCGTCTATGACTGACAAGCGGTGGTGCATTAAAGGGTTAATAAACTCAGCCTGCCAGCAAGGGGAAAAAATGGTTCTGCCCGTGGGGGTGTTTCTCTTGTGGACACTGTTTCTAATTACCAGCGAGAGGGTGTTTCTTTTAACCAACACCCCTGCGTCCTGGTTGGCTGAGGTGGTGGTAGTAGCTAAGGGGTTAAAAGGATGGCCCTGATAGGGGGACGGTCTCTTTCTCCAGCATCTTCACTGAAAGCTTCCCACCCTCCCTTCCCCATTATTTCATCGTTTCCTTTACTTTTTCTGATTCATTTCTGGTTTGTTTCAGTGTTTTACATTGCAAGTCACATCAGAGGTCGGTTGACGATTTCAGACGGAGAAGAAGGCAGACTTGCCCACAAAACGCTGTGGGGCATAGCGCTTCAATACTCCGGCTTATGGTGTTTATGGTCAACAAGTTGAAGTTTTGGAATAAGATAAGAAAATAAAGCTGTGACTGACCCTTACCCAACTTAAGGTGTTCTGTGTTTTATTGGCCGGCTGCGAGGGTGGTTTTGTGGGGGGTTTAGAGAGGTCAGTCTCGGCAGTTGCAGTGCCCGGGGTGCGGTGGTTGCTATGGGGGCGACCCTTTCCCCCTCCAGGGCCCTCTAAGGTGATTTTCCTTTATGTCCCAGGGGTAGGAGTGCCTAGGGGTATTTAGGCCACTTAAGTCTTTGGTGGGATTGTCACGGTGTTCCTACCTCATGAGATGAACAGGCCCCAGGCGGTGGCTCCGGCTGCAGAAAATTACTAGTAGTAGTAATTGAGGGTCGTCAGATGGGAATGATGCGCAGACTTTTGGGAATGGTCCAACGTAGTTTTATTGACTTAACTTTGAATGCAAATAACTCAGTTCATCCTTCAGCTTGGTGTCCAGCAAGTGCAGCTTATTGCTTATACTTGGCAGATGCTTGGAAATTCAGGTTTCAGGCTTCCTGTTCTAAGCTGAGGTTACCTCTTAAGTCTGGCTTCCCTTGAGAGTATTGGTGTGCCTTATTGCTGACTATATTACTCTGTCTTTAGGGTACAGCAGAGCTGAAGGTGCTCTGCTGTCCTGCACATGTCCTCCCCAATCAGGGTACAGGGGACAACTCCCTGACTAAACTGTCATTTCCTCCTCACTGCAGGAAGTTGGAAGAACTTAAAGGGATTCTGTCACCACGATTTTAGTGACAGAGTTTTTCACATCATTACATCTGTCACCTCGATTTGGTTAAAACTATACTTCTCACCATTGTGAAATGATAAGCCCGCAAACGGAAGGGTGGCTTCATTCTGTAATCCCTTCCAAGCACCAAAGCCTGATAATGCTTTACGCTTTGTCACCTTGATGTCCATCAGTAGCTGCAAGTTATTTTTTTCCTGGAGGCGGTGCACAAGGCCTCAGGACATAGTGAACTAGGAGGAGGACTCTACCTGTCCTGCCAGAGTTCCAGTGAGAGACTATACTCTCCTGACACATATAAGACACATCTATAGCAGCGAGGATAACCCTGAAGGAATAAGAGAAAACTGCTTGTGGCTCTGACACCTGGCTACCATAAACCGTTAGTGTGAAACGCCCTCAGAGGCAGCATATATATCTGAGGTAGAGACAAGTAAGGTGCTAACTATCTGGCTAAGTGCATGACCATACATTAAAGTGCATTGGAGGACACATTGTGGCACCTGCAAAGAAACACACACAATGGGCAATATTCTTGATCGTTGCTGAAAGGTAAAATATTAGTGCAAACATTTAAGTGCAAATATATTAAAGGCATAATATAGGATATCTGTGGTTACATTCAAGTCCATCTTTTCTTCTTCTTTGGCTTGAGACTGGAACAAAGTCCCAAATTCAATTTAAATTTGTAATCCACATGGGTAATAAAATAGGTTATAAATAGCAGAAAAGGTTTCTTGACAAACCCTTTTAAAAGTGATTTCCCAACAACCTGAAAAGGGGGGAAAAAGGATGTGGTGCGCAAACATGGCGCAACTTGGATTATTGCAGATGGGGGAGTCCTGCCACACGTGTCCATCATGGTGGAGACTTAAAACACGGGCAACACAACAAATTAAAACATAGCCAACAGGTTCTCACCAGTCAGGGCTCAGTCCACGGGGTGGCTCCCATTAGTCCTGTAGTTCTTTGACAGTACTTGAGTGTGGGCTCCCCTTAGTGGAAAGCCGGCACATCCTCCTCATCGCTGCTGGAGCTGAATGACATAAGAGGGCGCTCCTGCCTCTGATAGGCCTCACGGTAGGCAGTGGCCATTCCCCAGCGTCCTCTTACAGATAGATGTGGCACTGGTCGGGGCAGGGTCCCAGTGGTCACACTGGTGACTGTGGCAGCCATTTTGGAACAGACCCTGTAAGGCCTGGATGCTCCTGCCGGGCCCACTGGCGACCGAACCTCGGGTTGTAGAGGCTTGGCCAGAGGCCTACCCCGGGCAACAGATTGGGCTGCTGGTGCCTCCTGCATCAGGTGGTAGGTGGCCAGGGGGTTGAAAATAAATTTGCTGCCTGTAATCTGACCCACCTGGAACGCTGGTGGTGGAGGAAGCTCGGGAATGAGTTGCTCCGGCTCGCTGAGAAGAGGTCGAGCTCCTCCGGCCTCGGTGGTCTGGTGATGACCTTCACCCCGGTGGCAAAGGGGCCTTGTAGGCTCTTCATAGGTGTGAATTCTACAAAGTCGCCCGCATGGAGGTTGTGTCGTGCTGGAGGGAGGTAAGGCCTCTTCACGGAGCGACGATTAACGTAGAGCTCCTCAGCGGACTCCTCGTCCTGATGAACCCCACGCCGTGGTCCACGCTAAACCAAAGCACAGTCCCGGTGCGCCTTTCGAGAGTCGGGTCACCATGTCAGGGATGTTCTAGCACCTCGACCATCCACTCTTCTACAACCCTTTTATAGTCCCACAGGGTAGTAACATTTTTAGTTACCGCAGCAGGAACGATGGGGTTCTGTCGGAGGTTGTTATGTCAGGAATTAGGCGAGGTGGGGACTCCGGCCACTCGGTTGTGGACTTCCTCCGCAGGCCCGGCCGTCTCGACTCGGACTTTGGCCCGGACGTATGGTGGCTTCCTGAGTGCACCGCTGGTTGCGTCCATCTTCGGGACCACGTGTGTGGCCTTGCTTGCATTATCTCCAGCTGCTATCACCGGTAGATGAGGCACTTCGGGGTTCAGCTCCAGCTGTGCCTTGCGGATAACTTGGTCCAGGCGAACCTCCGCTGGTCTAGGTGTAGGCTCATATGGGTCGGTGCCTCAGACCATATCCCCCCAACTAGGGCCACGCTGACAGGACGCCATGTTGTTGTCTCTCTCTTTCTTCGCATACACCGGAGATGAAGGAGGAGCTAAGGGGGTGGAGTCTTCGCTCTCAATGCTCCCCACAGCAAGTTCCTGGCGGGCTGGATTGGATTTTCCCGCGCTACAGGGGGCCGTGTCATGGTTTTCCCGCTCTTGAGGGGACGGTTTCTTTGCTTCAGCATGAAGAAGCTGCGCCACTAGTGAGAAAATGGCGTTGTTAACTCTTCTGGTGCCGGCGCGCAGCGTTTTGCGCCGTCTGCACCGCAGCAACTGTGTCAAAGTCATTTTTCAGTACACATCTGTCAGGTTTTCTGACTAATTCTTTGGCCTTGTAGATAAAAGGCTATTAGTTTAAAGTCTGTTTTAGGGATGGTTGAGCTGTGGCCTTAACGGTACAGGCACTTTAGACTCATCCTGTTCGTGACGCTAATGCGTACATATTCAGTTAAGTAGCGTACCTTCGACAACGCTAGACTGTATGTTCGTTACTTGAGTAGGAATGTTCGCAGACGCAGTGTATGAGTACGCTAATGCGTACCTATTCAATTAAGTAGCGTACCTTTGACAACGCTACACTGTATGTTCGTTACTTGAGTAGGAATGTTCGCAGACGCAGTGTATGCGTACGCTAATGCGTACATATTCAGTTAAGAAGCGTACCTTTGACAACGCTACACTGTATGTTCGTTACTTGAGTAGGAATGTTCGCAGACGCAGTGTATGCGTACGCTAATGCGTACATATTCAGTTAAGTAGCGTACAATTGACAACGCTACACTGTATGTTCGTTACTTGAGTAGGAATGTTCGCAGACGCAGTGTATGCGTACGCTAATGCGTACATATTCAGTTAAGAAGCGTACCTTTGACAACGCTACACTGTATGTTCGTTACTTGAGTAGGAATGTTCGCAGACGCAGTGTATGCGTACGCTAATGCGTACATATTCAGTTAAGTAGCGTACAATTGACAACGCTACACTGTATGTTCGTTACTTGAGTAGGAATGTTCGCAGACGCAGTGTATGCGTACGCTAATGCGTACATATTCAGTTAAGTAGCGTACCTTTGACAACGTTACACTGTATGTTCGTTATTTGTGTGGGAATGTTCGCATTAGCGTACGCATTAGTGTAAATTCTCAAATATGTGTATATTTTGCGTCGCCATTGTTGAAGTCACTTGGATTTTTTCCACTTTTTTCATTGTAATAGCAACTTCAAGTAAACGAAACTATACCCTATCAGACTCCCATTATTGTAGAAGCAATTATTCAGCCGTTATAGCAAGGTTCGTTTTAGGTTCGGTTCGTACGAATCCGAAATTCAAGAAAGTTCGCCGAAGCGAAGCGAACCAAACTTTTCAAAAGTTTGCTCATCCCTAGCTCTGACCTTTTACTGCACTGCAAAAAGCGACACTAGTGGTGCTTCTTTGAATAAAGCACCCCAAAACAGCCTTTAGAACAGAGTGCAGTGCTGTATAACAGGCTAACCCCTATGCCTACTCACTGCTGCTCAGTGTACCAGAATAGCGATTTCAGTGTCTGATTTTCTGTCTAGAAATCATCCCTATCCTATCCCTGCAATTCAGATTATCTATCCCTGATCTCCTCATTTCTTTTCTTTAGGAACGTTTTTCTTTCACTTGCCCTATCTCTCCTGACGTCTGTCTCTGGTCTAAAATCAATAGCAAATGGCGGATTCCAGCGCTGCAGAGCTATTTATAGGGCTGTGACATCACAGGACCTGGCTGGCTGCTAATTGGCTACATGTCTGCATGTGATCGCATTGTAGGTGTTTACTTCTTTGTCCCAGAAATCCTTCCCCCATGTCATGCCATGTGCTTGCAGCCATTTTAGGGGGAAAAAAAAAAGATTCGTTACTACGAATTGCCATGAAATTCACTTTTGTTGCGTATAGAATTTTCCATGAAATTCATAACGAATTCCACTTTGTCAGCTTCGATTCGCTCATCTCTAAATACAATTTTAAATGGACTGCTTGTGGATAAAATAATGTCTGGAAGGAATATTAAACAGCTTCTGAGTTTTAGTAAAAATTATGATCCTACTGATTCCACAATTATATAGCTGTTATGTGTCCCTCAATCCTCTTGAGTCCCATTCTTTAAGAGTACCAGAGGGAACAAAATGTAATAGACCCGGGTATTCTATTACTGGCAGCATCTTTTGAAAATAGATTGAAAGGTCATATTGACCCCGTAATACTTTCCAGACTGCTATATTGTCCCTAAAAAGGAGCATATTTCATATTACTGGAGGCAGGTCAGATCTTTTAGGAATTACTAATCAGGACATTAAGGGAAAGGTCAAAGAGGAATCCAAAGATATATTAGTACATTTAGTATATCCTGTAGCTCAGTCATAGATGTTATAAAAGAAGTGGTAACTCCTTGCTGTTTGGTAAGGAAAGGGGGAGTGGGGGTAATTTATTTTATTATAGAATATGAATTCATACACTTTTTAAATGTATATTATGAAAGCTTGGAGGTCACTTAGCTTCTGAGATCGTCTTCTCCTCAGTTTAGAAGGTTGAAAAAATGTCAGTACAACACAATGGATTAGGGTGTAGCTGGTCTAAGTTTTAGTCAAAGCACACATGGCACATAAAGTGATTACATAAGACACAAGGTATATTCCAAAATTCAAAAGACATATTAAATCCTAGACCTTCTGGGATACACATGACTTTATCCATCATTAACAGGACCTTGGTCTACCAATTAGTTCCCCAAACATAAGTTTATACCGTTCATATGCTTCTGTGTCCCAAAGGCCTTAGTAGAACCTTCTTCTTTCCCAGACTGGTAGCAATGAGAGAAGAGTTCATCCTCTTTTCTTTAGCTCTCCCAGCTGACTCCCATTGAGCCTTATCAGTTCCAAACTAGTGCCGTTTTCTCCTCAATGCTAGCAAACTTTCCAGGTTTTGTATTGAGCCTTAAAAAGCTTTTCTGCACAGTTCACTCTCTGGTTCCAGTACTCCACTTTAGTGGCATTGATCCATCAATCCAGCAGCTCGGCTGTTAAATATTCACCACTCTGGCAGCTTCACTGTAACAACCTGTACAGTATTAAGATATTGCTTGCTTATCCCTATTAAATAAGTGCAGTAGTCTTTGTATAAATATTTTAGACTTGTATAATGTATCCAAAGTGGAAAGGAACTAAAGATGGCATCAGTCATGTGACCCTCACACACACACATCATGTGGCCCCTACAGTTAACACTGCCCAGATATCACACAGGTGAGAAGTAGGAGCAGAACTTTCCAATGTTACTACAGTGGCAGCATCTCATCATGTCTGTCAGTGCCTATGTAAAAGCAGATCTTTCATTTTTCTCTATCTCTTCTCAGCGTGTGTATAATTTTTAAAGTTTACTTAACTCACCTAGAAACAGGAAACCATGATGTTCTGAATCACCTGAAAACAAAAAGCTTTGTTTTATATCCAAATACATATAGAGTGAAGTATTTGTAATAATCACAATAAACAATTCATTATTCTAAAGGGAGTCCTTTGTGTGCATGAAGTCCCTGAGGAGCCAGAGCAGGCATGGTACTGCCCTGATAATGAGGTGTCATGGTGTACTCCCTCAGGCCGTCGCTCCCTGGATTCTGTGCATTTAAGGATGGGCACCCGGTTTTTCCACCGGGACACTCACTGTAGCTTTAAGCTCCTTGCTTGATGATAGTTTGGGGGTGCCCATGGTGTTAATGTCCATGTGAGTGCTAGGCAGGGAAAATGCTACAAATGAAGTGCCCAGCATGTGGTGTTAAGAGAGTCAGAGAGACAAGGTCAGATGAAACCTAACAAGAGTCTCTCTTACTGTATATAGGATTAAAGTTGTAGTACACCCAGCAGTACTTTGTATACAATGCAAAGTCTTCCTACGGTAGATGTCCCTGCATGAGCTAAGCAGATGAATATGGCATTGACCCTCAGATTCCTCTGGCAAAAATATATGCTTTAGGGATCTCTGGCTAAGGCCTCTTTCACACTAGCGGCAGTCCGGATCTGGCAGGTGAACGGTGCCGTCGGATCTGGACTGCCGCAGGGACATGTGTGGGGCCGGAACCGCGTTCCGGCCCCACACATGTCACACAGTACCATATACAGACATACACACACATACACACAAACACATACATACTTACATACTCCAGGCAGGCAGGCCGCACGTCTTCACGCCCAGGAGGCGCGCAGCTATGACGATTCCCCACAGCGCCCTCTGCTGGGCACTGTAGGGAATCGTCATAGTGGCGCACCTCCTGGGCATGAAGACGTGCGGCCTGCCTGCCTGGAGTATGTAAGTATGTATGTGTTTGTGTGTATGTCTGTGTATGTATGTATGTCTGTATGTATGTATGTCTGTATGTGTAGGTGACGGATCCGTCCTGAACTCGATTGAAAGTCAATGGAGGGCGGATCCGTTTACCATTGTGGTCACACCAGACGGATCCGTCCCCATTGACTTGCATTGGGGGTCATTCTGGATCCGTCTTGGTGCGGATGCCTGGACCTGGATGCCTTTCAGGAGCATTCTGTTGTCTTCAGTTCAGTTTTGTCCCCATTGACAATGAATGGGGACAAAACTGAAGCGTTTTTTTCCGGTATTGAGCCCCTATGACGGAACTCAATACCGGAATTTAAAAACGCTAGTGTGAAAGTAGCCTAAGACAGAGATCCCTATATGTAGTGTTCACCATTCTGGGATGCATCTTAACTTGCTATCCCTCTGCAGCTGAAGGGTTTGGCCCATCTTAAGCTGAGTTACCTTGCTGTCTCTTTCACTCACTCTCTCTCTGTAGCCAAATCCTCCTTCTTTAGTTCTTGCTTGTTTGGATCCCTTGGAGCTTTTGGAGGTGATTGAGGCTCCAGGGCCTGGAGCTGTAGTGTATATGGCAGAGGAGCACATGTAGAATACTCCTTCTTCCTCCCTCTCTACAGTTACTCTGAATGGAAACTTTTGGAGCTAGAAGGTGGAGCTGGCACACACCCTCAGCTCCAGTGAGGGGTGGGCCAGGATTGTTAAATCTGTTCTTCCCCGGCTTATGCTGGAGCAACTAAGTGTGTGGTAAATAGCATTAACATTTCAAACATTATATAACAAACCAAACTTTGCAGATATCCCTAGGTCTGGTGCACTGCATGTTCTGGCTCAGCACATATAGGTAATGTAACTCTGCTTCTTACTTAATGCCATGGGTATACATTAGTGATGAGCGAATTGAAGCGGCAATATTCGTGATTCGCACGAATATTGCCCGCTTCGGCTCGGCTCGGCATCCCGAGGCACCGCGGACTCGTGATTATTCGTGCGTCACTGCAAGTTTGAAATGCCCGTTTTTTTCAATCAGCATCAAAGGGAAGCCTGTGGGAACGCCTGCTGTGATGTAACAGCCCCTATACCTCCCCAGCAGTGATTAGCTGGCAGTGACATGTGACCTAAATTTACATAAGGTAGGGACCTGCAGCATCAGCCTCATTGTGCTTTGGGAAGGAGAAGAGACAGACAGTGTTAGCTAGTGTAGTGTGTGCAGCAAGCAGTTAGTTAGGAGTTAGACTAGATACTGTGATTGGGTGGGCACACTTACATCTGGTTAATTGGTAGTGATTAGTAAGACAGTCTTTGGTATTTTAGATATTCAGACTGTTGGTGGTCCTACTGTTTTGTAGTACATGTATGTAAACCATATGATAACAAGTAAATATACTGAGATTATTATAGTAAAATATTAATTTATTGTATTCATCCTTAATATAAAAAATAGTAATGAACTGGGCCCAGTGTTAATATATATATATATATATTCTTATATAAAAATACACATAGAGATATATATAAAAAATATATATAAAATATGTATATAAAAAATAGGAAATGAGAAAAAATAATAAGGAAAAAATCAGAAGAAAATAATAATAAAAATAAAAATATGAAACAAAAAGGTTAAAAAGGTAACGTCAACAGTAAAAATATCCAATATGAAAATTGTCCATTAAGTGAAGATTAATCCAGTCAAATGTTTATATTGCAGTGATTCACTGGGATATGTTTGTGTCAGATAGGAGTATCTATCTAAATGGCGTCCTTGTTCAGGATAAGATGTTCAGGGTATAATGTTCAGGGTCTAGACCGGCAACCTGAACATCTTATCCTGAACAAGGACGCCATTTAGATAGATACTCCTATCTGACACAAACATATCCCAGTGAATCACTGCAATATAAACATTTGACTGGATTAATCTTCACTTAATGGACAATTTTCATATTGGATATTTTTACTGTTGACGTTACCTTTTTAACCTTTTTGTTTCATATTTTTATTTTTATTATTATTTTCTTCTGATTTTTTCCTTATTATTTTTTCTCATTTCCTATTTTTTATATACATATTTTATATATATTTTTTATATATATCTCTATGTGTATTTTTATATAAGAATATATATATATATTAACACTGGGCCCAGTTCATTACTATTTTTTATATTAAGGATGAATACAATAAATTAATATTTTACTATAATAATCTCAGTATATTTACTTGTTATCATATGGTTTACATACATGTACTACAAAACAGTAGGACCACCAACAGTCTGAATATCTAAAATACCAAAGACTGTCTTACTAATCACTACCAATTAACCAGATGTAAGTGTGCCCACCCAATCACAGTATCTAGTTTAAATCCATTCCCTAAGACCCTTGGGTAAGGTCAAGGGTGAGAGCACCTTTGTCATTGTCCCAGTTTTGGTGAGCCACTCTATTCTATTTTCATTATTAGTTAGGAGTTAGGTTAGGAAGCCCCAACAGTCTTTTTAAAGACTATACTCTGGAGAACAGTATACAGTATATACTGTAAGCCTGTATTCTGTGTAGGATAGGAAGCCCCAACATTCTTTTTAAAGACTAATTGATTCTGTGACGAAAACTATACAGTAAATGCTGTAAGCCTGTATTCTGTGCAGGATAGGAAGCCCCAACAGTCTTTTAAAAACTAATTGATTCTGTGAGAAAAATTCAGTATATGCTGTAAGCCTGTATTCTGTGCAGAGCTGTGCCTGGTACACCTTGTCCAGCCACTTAGCTCAAACTATACATCTGTAAACAGATATATTCCTGTGCATGACTGTGCAGTGACTAGGGTATACATTTCATAAGCCTGCTATATACCTCACAGTCTATAGATACCATATTGATCTGTAGATTCTAGTTTTATTTGCGCAAACTGCATACATTTTTTTTGGATAGGTCTGAAAATAATTTTACCTGCATATCTATCTATATTGTCCTTTTGAATTTTACTGCTCTGTTATACACGGTGCAGTGAGTTGGGAAACAAATTTCAGCAGCCTGCTATATACCTCACAGTCTATAGATACCGTATTGATCTGTAGATTCCAGTTTTATTTGCGCAAACTGCGTACATCTTTTTTTTTGGGATAGGTGTGAAAAATAATATTACCTGCATATCTATATTGTCCGTTGAATTTTACTGATCTGTAATACACGGTGCAGTAAGTTGGGAAAAAAATTTCATCAGCCTGCGCTGTAGATTCCAGTTTTATTTGCGCAAACTGCGTAATTTTTTTTTTTGGGATAGGTGTGAAAAATAATATTACCGGCGTATCTATATTGTCCGTTGAATTTCACTAATCTGTAATACACGGTGCAGTGAGTTGGGAAAAAAATTTAATCAGCCTGCTATATACCTCACAGTCTATAGATACCGTATTGATCTGTAGATTCCAGTTTTATTTGCGCAAACTGCGTAAATTTTTTTTTTGGGATAGGTGTGAAAAATAATTTTACCTGCGTATCTATATTGTCCGTTGAATTTCACTGATCTGTAATACACGGTGCAGTGAGTTGGGAAAAAAATTTCATCAGCCTGCTATATACCTCACAGTCTATAGAAACCGTATTGATCTGTAGATTCCAGTTTTATTTGCGCAAACTGCGTAAATTTTTTTTTTTGGGATAGGTGTGAAAAATAATTCTACCTGCGTATCTATATTGTCCGTTGAATTTCACTGATCTGTAATACACGGTGCAGTGAGTTGGGAAAAAAATTTCATCAGCCTGCTATATACCTCACAGTCTATAGAAACCGTATTGATCTGTAGATTCCAGTTTTATTTGCGCAAACTGCGTAAATTTTTTTTTGGGATAGGTGTGAAAAATAATTTTACCTGCGTATCTATATTGTCCGTTGAATTTCACTGATCTGTAATACACGGTGCAGTGAGTTGGGGAAAAAATTTCATCAGCCTGCTATATACCTCACAGTCTATAGATACCGTATTGATCTGTAGATTCCAGTTTTATTTGCGCAAACTGCGTACATCTTTTTTTGGATAGGCCTGAAAATAATTTTACCTGCATATCTATATTGTCTGTTGAATTTCACTGATCTGTAATACACGGTGCAGTGAGTTGGGAAAAAAAATTTCATCAGCCTGCTATATACCTCACAGTCTATAGATACCATACTGATCTGTAGATTCCAGTTTTATTTGCGCAAACTGCGTAAATCTTTTTTTTGTGATAGGTGTGAAAAATAATATTACCTGCGTATCTATATTGTCCATTGAATTTCACTGATCTGTAATACACGGTGCAGTGAGTTGGGAAAAAAATTTCATCAGCCTGCTATATACCTTACAGCAGGGGTCGGGAACCTATGGCTCGCGAGCCAGATATGGCTCTTTTGATGGCCGTATCTGGCTCGCAGACAGGGCTCCTACCTGTCTATGGGAAGGATGCATGCACCGCGCTCCATCAGGCCGCGGTGCACGCTGATATTGGTAGTTCTTTGATGGCCTGATAAGCATTGGCGGCAGTGGTGAGCGGCAGGGAGCATGGACTACATTTCCCATAACTCCCTGCATAGCCGCGCCGTCTGCAAGCACGCACCTGCGTCCCCTAGTGAAGCGGCATCTGCCTCCTCCCTTGTGTCTCCCTTGGACGTTCCAGAAACCCCTGGCTGTGCTGCTGCTTTGAAGGTGAACATTATAACATGGAAATTGTTACACAGCCTCATGGTCAGCAGCAGTGAGCTGCATCAATAAAGGGCTGTGTAATACAGTGTGTCCCACCAACCCCCCCTTCCCACTTCACCCCTGAAAATAATCCCACATAATCCATTATATAGCCCCCCCCCCAAAAAAAATAAAAATATGGCCTTAAAAAACATCTGCCACCCATATTACACTCTTGTGGGCTTTAAATTAATCTCTTGTGGGCATAAGAAACTGATTTAAAGGACCACTATCAGGGCAAAAATCTGTTCTGAGCGCTTCTTTACAGCTCTGGAGGTCTCCCAGAGCTGTAATAAAGCGCTCAGGAACGGCGCCCGTGCTATATGTTATTGGGGCGCTAGCCCCTGTTTTTACCTTCTCCCATAATGCAGTGATTCCACCCGATGACGTATCTGTGTGGAATCGCTGCATATACTTTCACTCTAGCACGCATGCGCCGCCGGCTCTGCCTCCTCGGCGCTTGCTGAACCGAGGAGACATGAGCTTCATAACCCCCTCCATTTATATTCGTTGTGCTCCGCAGCTCTTACTTCCGCGTTGAACCGTGCATCTTACGTCGTGCTGCCACTGGTGCGCATACGCTGCCAGCAGATTCCATTTACCTCTATGGAGAGAGAGGGAGCAGCGTGACGTAAGATGCAGGGATCAACCCGGTAGTCGGAGCTGCAGAGCACAACGAATATAACTACATATTCGGCAGGTACCGATCGCTGCTAGTTCACTCTTGGGGGGCTTTAAATCAGTTTCTTATACCCCCAAGAGATGATTTAAAAGCCCCCAAGCATGAAATATAGGTGGCAGAAGCTCACAATGTAAGTTATTTATTTAATTTTTTTACTGCTAATTACCATTGTTTCAGTCCAGTTGTGGCTTTATACAGCAGGGAGGAGCATTCCTTGCTGTACTAAGTGAACATTGGAGCGATTGATCTGTCAATGGCCCTTTAAACATTTTGTACGGCTCTCGCGGAATTATATTTCAAAATATGTGGCATTTACGGCTCTCTTAGCCAAAAAGGTTCCTGACCCCTGCCTTACAGTCTATAGATACCGTATTGATCTGTAGATTCCAGTTTTATTTGTGCAAACTGCGTAATTTTTTTTTGGGATAGGTGTGACAAATAATTTTACCTGCGTATCTATATTGTCCGTTGAATTTCACTGATCTGTAATACACGGTGCAGTGAGTTGGGAAAAAAATTTCATCAGCCTGCTATATACCTCACAGTCTGTAGATACCGTATTGAATCTTTACAATTATAATAATATAATACTGCTACTGTGCACATGGACAACCCCAGGGTCAGGGGGAGAGGGGGAAGAGCTGGGAGAGGTGGAAGAGGTGGTCGTGGAGGGAGAGGTGGGAATCGTGGTGGTGCTGTGGTCAGCGGTGATGACCGTGGTGTGCGTGGTGACACAGTGCCGGCTGCTGTGGGTACAGTGGAAACACGTAAGGTCAGGGTGCCTGGTCAACTCCAGAAGTTGGTAGGGCAGCGTCCTACAACTCTGACAGACCCCAAACAACAACAGGAGGTGGTTCAGTGGATTGCAGAGAGCACGTCCAGCCACGTTTCGTCTGCCCCCTCATCCAGCCAGTCGACTTCTCTGAGCCAGGGTGTCTGTCCTCCAACTCGCCCTCCTTCTCCCCAGCCAGAACCCTCTAGGGGTATGTCCCACGGACAAAATTTATCCATGGAACTCTTCAGCCACCACTTCCCTGATGTGCCAGTGGACGAGCTGCTATGCCCTGATTCTCAGGACCTTTTGCTGTCTCCGGGTTATGAGAGTGGGGAGTTAGCAGTGGCGTCTGAGGAGCTGGTGGAAGATGACGACGAGACACTGTTGTCGGAGGTAGTTGTCAGGGACGTCACTGTGGAGTCTGAGGAAGACCTGGGGGATGATGAGGGGACAGATCCTACTTGGGTGGATGAGGCAACTGGAGGCAGTGGTTCAGACTGTGAGACGACATCAGCACCACAAGCTGTTGAGAGAGCCAGAGGGCTGCGACGAGGGAGAAGCCAGGGCCGAGTCACTACTTCCCCAAGTGCTCCTAGAGGTCACGCTCCAGACCATACTATGCGCCACTCCTTAGTTTGTGAGTACTTTAAGGATGATGAGGCCGATCCTCGTTTGGCGGTGTGCAAGCTGTGCCACACGTCAATGAGCAGGGGTTCAAAATGCAACAACCTGACCACTAGTAGCCTGCGCAAACATTTGGAGAGAAAACACCCCACCAAATGGTTTGCACTTCTGTCAGCTGGTGACGTTGACACAGTTAGTCCAGCAACTGTGTCTCGTCCAAGCCAGGACGTTGCAGCCTCCAGCCCCGAAAGGACCCCTCCAGCTCCATCTCCCTCCCTCTCCTCCACTCATGTGTCCCAGTGCGGCGTTCAACTGTCTCTACCGCAGACATTTGAACGCAAGCGCAAGTACGCAGCCACCCACCCCCATGCGCAAGCTCTAAATGTGCACATCGCCAAGCTGATTAGTTTGGAAATGTTGCCGTACAAGCTTGTGGAGACAGAATCCTTTCACAACCTTATGGAGGCGGCAGCCCCCCGTTACTCTGTCCCCAGCCGACACTATTTTGCCCGATGTGCCGTCCCCGCCCTGCACCGGCATGTGTCTGAGAACATCGCCCACGCTCTCAAAAACGCGGTTTGTGGTAAAGTCCACATGACCACAGATACGTGGACGAGTACCGGTGGCCAGGGACATTACATCTCCCTCATGGCACATTGGGTCAATCTGGTGGAGGCTGGGTCAGAGACCGATCGTGGGGCTGCACATGTGCTACCCACACCACGACCACATGTGGGACATAGTTCCGACTGTGTGTCTCCGGCACATTATGCCTCCACCTCCTCCTCCTCCAAAGTGGCAGTGATGCCCCAATCGTCAAGTCTCATTTCCTCGATGGCCAGCAGTTTCAGCACTGTGGTAGGGAAGCGGCAGCAGGCAGTCCTGAAACTGCTGAGCCTGGGGGATAAGAGGCACACGGCTGAAGAGCTCTTACAGGGCATCAGGGGGCAGACCAATGGGTGGCTGGCGCCGCTGAACCTTCAGCCAGGAATGGTGGTCTGCGATAATGGGCGTAACCTGGTGGCGGCTCTGCATCTTGGTGGGCTGACTCACGTGCCATGCATGGCCCACGTGCTCAACTTGGTGGTCCAGCGGTTCCTCAAGACCTACCCCCAGTTGAGTGAGTTGCTCACCAAGGTGCGGCGCATATGCGCCCATTTTCGCAAGTCCACCACCGATGCCGCGACCCTCAGGACTGTGCAAGGGCGGCTACAACTCCCTGTTCACCGGCTGCTGTGTGACGTTCCCACACGTTGGAATTCGATGTTACACATGCTAGCCAGGGTGTACCAACAACGCAGGGCAGTTGTAGACTGCCAGCTGATCCCCCGAGGTGGTAGTCAGGCCAGTCAGCTTCCTCATGTCTATGCTGAGGAGTGGACGTGGATGGCTGGCATCTGCCAGGTCTTAGGTCCCTTTGAGGAGGCAACAGAGATGGTCAGTGGTGATGCACACATCATCAGTGTCACCATCCCTCTGTTGTGCCTCATCCAGAACTCCTTGAGGAACCTAAGATCTGAGGATTCAGCAGTGTCACAGGAGGTGGGGGAAGACAGTGACATTGAGAGCACCCTGTTGTCAGTTTCGCAGCGCGAAACTGAGGAGGAGGAGGAGGCTGAGGAGGAGGAAGAAACTCTTGGGCACCATGCATCAGGGGGTGATTCCATGCTACCTGTTGAGCGGGTATGGGCTGAGGAGGATGAATTGGGGTCGGAGGAAGGGGGGGAGGAGGAGATGGAGAGTCCGCTAAGTGAGGAGGCTGAAGGCTTGCGTGTTGGCACAGTAGGGCGCATGGCAGACTTTATGCTTGGCTGTCTTTGTCGTGATCCCCGGGTCAAGAGGATACTGTCCACCAATGACTATTGGGTGTACACCCTCCTTGACCCACGCTACAAGGACAACTTTGCCCAACTTATACCCGTGGAGGAAAGGAGCACCCGAGTCACTTTCTACCACAAGGCCCTGGTTCAGAAACTGCTACAGGCCTTTCCAGACCAGTCGAGCAACAGGGGGTGGACTGCAGTGGCTGAAGTTGGAGAGGAGAGGAGGGGGAAAGTCAGTGTAGGCGCCAAGGGCAGGGGTACACTATTCCATGCTTTTGCCAAGTTTCTTAAACCCCAGCAAGACAGTACGACACAGCAACAGGGCAGGCAGAGCAGGGCGGAACAGTACCGCAAGATGGTGAGGGAGTATGTCGCGGACCAGACCAACGTCCTGACCGATAACTCCACGCCATATAATTACTGGCTGGCCAAGCTGGACAGGTGGCCAGAACTTGCGCAGTACGCTCTGAGGTGCTTGCCTGCCCTGCTGCAAGTGTACTGTCTGAAAGGGTTTTTAGTGCCGCCGGGGGTATCATTACGGACAAACGGACGCGCCTGTCCACCGACAACGCCGACATCCTCACGTTCATCAAGATGAACAGGTCATGGATATCCCCCCAGTTCTCATCCCCACCTCAGGCTACCTCCTAAATTGCTTGCTTTCCTCCTCCTCCTCTTCATCTGAGTTGCATATGCAACAATTTTTCAGGAAAGTCATCCGGCTTCCTACTAACAATTTTTCAGGAAAGTCATCCGTCTTTCTACTAACAATTTTTCAGGAAAGTCATCCGGCTTTCTAAAAACAATTTTTCAGGAGTCATGCGGCTTTGTAACCAAATTTTTTATGAAAGGCCATGGGGTTCTATACACACAGTGCTGACGGAAGCCCATCAGCCTTTCTAAACACAATGCCCACTGCCTCTCCCAAGCGGTTGTGGTGCTGATGTTGCCTCACACTTAAAATTGATCTGTTCCGCTCTCTTCCTCGGGTTGTCTGCGGAGAAGGTGGACGCTCCGAACCGGTATCATGGCGGCTCTCCGGCCCCTCATTAAGCCCAGGATCGTCAAGAAGTGGACGAAGAAGTTCATCCGCCACCAATCAGACCGTTATGTAAAGATTAAGCGTAACTGGCGTAAGCCCAGAGGTATTGACAACAGAGCCCGCAGGAGGTTCAAGGGGCAGATCCTGATGCCCAACATTGGGTACGGTAGCAACAAGAAGACCAAACACATGCTGCCCACAGGGTTCCGCAAATTCCTGGTCCACAATGTCAAGGAGCTCGAGGTTCTGTTGATGAGCAACAAGTCCTTCTGTGCAGAAATCGCCCACAACGTCTCCTCAAAGAACCGAAAGACCATTGTGGAGAGAGCGGCACAGCTCGCCATCAAAGTGACGAACCCCAACGCCAGACTGCGCAGCGAAGAGAACGAATAAATATCTCTGTGGTTATTTGTGCTAAATAAAAGTTAAATAAACACAAAAAAAAAATTGATCTGTTCCTGTGCCTGATCCACCCAAGTTGAATCTGTCCCATCATGAGAAAGTCCCCCCAAGGAGTCCCCACTGTAACTTGCTTCACTTTCAACTACCTCACCCCCCGACACCTGTGTCTCGCCATTGTCCACCACCTCCTCAGACAACACTGGTAAATCCCCACTGTCAGCACACTGAGACTGCAAAAGGTCTTGCGAATTGGGGCAGAGAATGTTCTGGGGTAGCACATCAGAGAAGGGGTGACTATGGGGTTCCAGGGAGTACGTGACCACATGCAATCTCCATCCAAAAAGTCATACTGAGGCTCACCACCATGCTTTACACTGCAATCTTATTGAAAGACAGACAATCAGGGGTTCACCGCCAGGTTGTCAGGCAGCATTTTTAAGTGGGTCACCATTACCGTGTCCCTGAAAATTGCCTTGGGGTCATCACCAGACTATTGGCCAGATTTAGAAAAAATGGTGCAATTAGGGAGCCTCAGAGGCATCCCTACATGCTGCCCCTGGTGTTTCCTATCCATTTCCAAGGTGTTTCCATCTTTTTCTGAGGTTTTCACATGTTGGGGCAAACTTGACTGTGCAGAACCTTTGGCCCCTGCAAAAATATTCGGGTCTCCCATAGACTTTAATGGGATTCGTGATTCGGCTCGAACCCATGAATCCCGCGGAAAATTCGGGCCGAATTCCGAATCCCCGAATATTTTAGGATTCGATCAACTCTAGTATACATACCCACATTGAAGGTAGTAATTTAGGGCATGAAATTCCTATCCCAGGATTGCCTCGAACCTACCTGATATTGCCTACTTAATAAGTTTCACACATTTCTGGCATGAGACAACACACATATGCTGGCCCTGTCTCTGGAAATTAGAGACATTCCCTGCAAATTTGGAACTGCTGGCAACTATGCATGGTTTACATGACTGACGCCATGTTTAGTTGTATTCAGTTAGCCTCTGGATACATTACACAGGACTGATCCATGGACTATCACAACTTTACTATACAGATCAGGGTCCATTGCACTGATATAAGAAAGATATGTGAGCAAAATTTTAAATGCATGTACAGTGGGGAAAAAAAGTATTTAGCCACCAATTGTGCAAGTTCTCCCACTTAAAAAGATGAGAGAGGCCTGTAATTGACATCATAGGTAAACCTCAACTATGAGAGGCAAAATGAGAAAACAAATCCAGAAAATTACATTGTCTGATTTTTAACGAATTTATTTGCAAATTATGGTGGAAAATAAGTATTTGATCACCTACAAACAAGCAAGATTTCTGGCTCTCACAGACCTGTAAGTTCTTCTTTAAGATGCTCCTCTGTCCTCCACTCATTACCTGTAGTAATGGCACCTATTTGAACTTGTTATCAGTATAAAAGACACCTGTCCACAACCTCAAACAGTCACACTCCAAACTCCACTATGGTGAAGACCAAAGAGCTGTCGAAGGACACCAGAAAAGAAATTGTAGACCTGCACAAGGCTGGGAAGACTGAATCTGCAATAAGCAAGCAGCTTGGTATGAAGAAATCAACTGTGGGAGCAATAATTAGAAAATGGAAGACATTCAAGACCACTGATAATCTCCCTCGATCAGGGGCTCCAAGCAAGATCTCACCTGTGGGGTTAAAATGATCACAAGAACTGTGAGCAAAAATCCCAGAACCATATGGGGGGAACTAGTGAATGACCTGCAGAAAGCTAGGACCAACGTAACAAAGGCTACCGTCAGTAACACACTACGCTGCCAGGGACTCAGATCCTGCAGTGCCAGACGTGTCCCCCTGCTTAAGCCAGTACATATCCGGGCCTGTCTGAAGTTTGCTAGAGAGCATTTGGATGTTCCAGAAGAGTATTGGGAGAATGTCATATGGTCAGATGAAACCAAAGTAGAACTGTTTGGTAGAAACACAACTCGTCGTGTTTGGAGGAGAGTGAATGCTGAGTTACATCCAAAGAACACCATACCTACTGTGAAGCATGGGGGTCGCAACATCAAGCTTTGGGGCTGTTTCTCTG
Source organism: Rhinella marina (assembly GCA_900303285.1). Lineage (NCBI taxonomy): Eukaryota > Metazoa > Chordata > Amphibia > Anura > Bufonidae > Rhinella > Rhinella marina. The sequence goes on along the minus strand of ONZH01023592.1, from coordinate 15,712 downwards.
CAAAGGGACCAGGACGACTGATCCGTGTACATAAAAGAATGAATGGGGCCATGTATGGTGATATTTTGAGTGCAAACCTCCTTCCATCAGCAAGGGCATTGAAGATGAAAAGTGGCCGGGTCTTTCAGCATGACAATGATCCCAAGCACACCACCAGGGCAACGAAGGAGTGGCTTTGTAAGAAGCATTTCAAGGTCCTGGAGTGGCCTAGCTCGTCTCCAGATCTCAACCCCATAGAAAACCTTTGGAGGGAGTTGAAAGTCTGTGTTGCCCAGCGACAGCCCCAAAACATCACTGCTCTAGAGGAGATCTGCATGGAGGAATGGGCCAACATACCAGCAACAGTGTGTGCCAACCTTGTGAAGACCTACAGAAAATTTTTGACCTCTGTCATTGCCAACAAAGGATATATAAAAGTATTGAGATGAACTTTTGTTATTAACCAAATACTTATTTTCCACCACAATTTGCAAATAAATTCTTTAAAAATCAGAGAATGTGATTTTCTGGATTTGTTTTCTCATTTTGTCTCTCATAGTTGAGGTCTACCTATGATGTCAATTACAGGCCTCTCTCATCTTTTTAAGTGGCAGAACTTGCACAATTGGTGGCTGACTAAATACTTCTTTCCCCACTGTATATAAGAAAGTGTATGATTTTGTTTTCTATGAATGCATAAAAAAATAAAACTGGAAGAGCAATTTAAGGTTTTACACAAACTGGGTGGCAATGTGAGTTTCTTTTAACAAACAGCAAAAAGTTACGACTTCTTTAATTAGTGATCCACGTGGCCCCACTGCTTTTATTTGCATTAAAGGGGTTGTCCAAGTTATTTTTTTGTTCTTTATATGTTTCTAACTTGTCAGGTATAACAACTTTCCCATATACTTTGTGTTTCTAAAGCTGCTGGTTTCTTAGAGTTGACTGAGGGTCACATGACCTGTGATGTCATCTTATCTCCCTGGTCTGTGATGTTTCGTGCACAAGCCTCAGAGTTCAGATAACAGTCTGTACACGAGACGTCACTGGCCACGCCCCCTTTCTTTGCCGGGCTGCTATCTGCTCTCTCCCTGGATTCCTTCAGATAAAACATTAACCCCTTCAGCCAGAACACACTGAGGCTCAAGGCTTTACAACAAATAGTAGCTGCAGCAGTGAGAGGAGACAAATGCTGGGCAAGGAGCTATAGAGGAATTGTATTGTACAAGAACAGGTAGGGAGAATTTCCTGTGTGTATCAGCAGTGTCATTGTACAGCTGGGACTTGTAGTCCTACACATACAACATGCTGCTGAGCATTCCAGCAGGCAGACATGTCACTCAGCACTTGTATTCACTGCCTTTGCAGAGAAAGGGGGAGGGGCTGAGATTGTTGTTATTGTATGTAAACAAAGGCCAGAAGAGAACCAGGGAAATGAGGAAATGAAGATTTTTTTTGCCTAAAACTTGCTGAACTTAGTTATATATTGCTGCCCATCAGATTTACAGTGCTATATATTTTTTTTCATAACTTGGACAACCCCTTTAAGTGGCAGTTATGAGTGACAGCACCCTTAGCAGAAGTCAGGAATCCCACATATTAAACAAATAAACCACACGTCAAACATGTGAAATTATACAGTGCATATGGTAAGTCCAAGAAATACTTGGTGTACAAAAAATTCTACTTGAAATTTCAACATTCTGAAGAGAAATATTCAAGATCATATTATTCCATATTATCTGCTTCCCTGTTTGTCCCACTACTTTTCTTTCTTCTCCCCTTCAGTTTCTGATTTTAGCAAAATTTTATATTTTCTGTCATTTATTTTAAGCCATGAACTTTTTTTTATTTAAGATGATCCAAGTCATGGCAATTTACAGCCTAGAAAATAACCACATGATAAACACATCCTTAGAGACCTAAAAGTCTATTACTCCCATCACATTGCATTATTTACCTAACCAGATTCTCAGACTTCCTATACATTTTCTATATTTAGGATGATCATTAAAAACCAAATTGAAAAAAAAATCACATTGGAGAGGTAAGGAGAATCTGACAACCTGTTCTGATTGCTCAGTGAGGTAATCTTTGAAGTGTCAGAATTAATCCCTCACAGATGTCATCTGACTCATTGTATAGAAGAAAAATGTCAAAGTTTTTTGTTTTTATTTCGGAAAGTAAGATGGGGAAAGTCATATATCCTAGTCACAATGCAGAGTATAGGATAATTAGGGGATGCATCATTCAGAAAATAACCTTCATCTTGTAAATATATTTCAGAGTAAAAGATAACTGTTTTACATTTTGAATTGGCCTTAATTAAAGCAGGGGTGTAGTTGTTAGCAATTACGAGGTATAAGATGTAACCCTCTGTGTTGCATAAAAAGATAGCAACATTATAAATGGCATATGGCAGGGGGGATGGAGAACCTCTGCTTTGGATTGTGCACTTGGGGACAGATGCTTAAAGCGCACCTGAGTTTTCAAAGAAAAGTTTGCATAATGGCTGTGCTTCTTTGTTCAATCATAACTGTGAAGGAACACTGATATTTGGTCTTCCCTAAAGTCTCTACCATTATTTCTCGTTTCAGCTGCATAATGATGCATTTCTCTCAGGAGTGACCTCACTTCCCTTAATTCCTATTATGTTTGCTTTCTTCTAGGAAGCTCAGAAAGAAAGAGCTCAGGAGAGAGAAATCACACTCACAGAAAGACATGGTGGCATTACGTTGTATAATAACCAAAATTAAATAAATAGATAACAAACACCAAATATAAGGTAAATTAAATAAATATTTATTTAAAATTAATTTTGGGATGTTTAGGCCGCCATGTTTTTATTTAACTTAAATAAAATAAATATTTAATTGATAATACATGACCCGATATCTATTAACATAAACCAACAAACACCAATTATAACCAACTTAGGACAAATCAATCAGTGTCCACCCGGTTATTTAACTGGGCGACTTACCCCTGATTTAAGTGGGAACATCGCGACTAGGGAGGGAGGGTGGCGATTTCTTGTTTTCCAGGTCTGGGAATGCGCACCGACCGTTTCCTTCTTCTTTTATAGGCTCCTTTCGGATCAACTGACAGTCACTTGCTGTTACCCAGGGAACCACATCACGTGAAAGACATTATATCACCAAACAAAAATGAGTACAACAATATTCCCTTAAAATATTATATTCTTTATTTGTATACACAATAAAAATCCAATTATAATGCACATAATGAAATATTAGTGAACTAATTAAACGCCATAGGGCACTCCACCATAACAATTATATATAGCATATCACCAGAAATATAAACAGAAGGCTACTTATATGCCGCAATACAATTAATAGCTACAGATGTATATCACCATACTAACATTAATGGAACATCATGTGCTATACTCGATGTGATATCAAGCTATAAGAAAAGACAGAAAAAGGTGCCTGCCTGAGACGCTTATAATGACATAAATTCAAAATCCATGTAGCCTAACCAAAGGCATGACATACCCTGTGTTATGGAGTGTGACCGCTGGCGCCTCCCTCTACGCGCGTTTTGCGTGTCTTGCTTCGTCAGGAGGAGAGCGCATCACGTGAAAGACAGACAAGTTCAAGTCATGGTGAGTATATTTAAATTACTAATATAATTAGCGTATATAAGATTAGCATAACAATATAACAATTGTTGCCCCCCATGTTGCGCCTTTGCATATTCATTTACAAAGGGTCTTTCATGGTGGCATTACATTGTATAATAACCAAAATTAAATAAATAGATAACAAACACCAAATATAAGGTAAATTAAATAAATATTTATTTAAAATTAATTTTGGGATGTTTAGGCCGCAATGTTTTTATTTGTTAACTTCAATAAAATAAATATTTAATTGATAATAGATAACCCGATATCTATTAACATAAACCAACAAACACCAATTATAACCAACTTAGAACAAATCAATCAGTGTCCACCCAGTTATTTAACTGGGCGACTTACCACACCACACCGCCATATAGCGTAGCTAGATGGCTAAACCAAACATCGCAGCTCTCTATTAATTATATTTTGAAGACCTACCAAAAATATATCATTACCTATATCAGATAGAAGTACACCATCATGTTGATATAGACCAGGCGTATAATCTTCCAGATCAATATGGCTATAAGAGAAATTGTCCATTTCCATCATCGTTTTCTCCATTTTTTTTATTAATTCTCCTGCGAATTTTTTCCTTAAATGCCAAGGAGCTATTTTTCCATAAACCGCAAGGTAATATTTCAGAAAACACTATGATGGAAGCGAGAAAGCCTTGATGTATTTTTTGAATACTGACAATAAGATCATTCAACAGTAGGTGTGTGCTAACAAAACCCAATTCGTTGCCAGCTACTTGCAGAATAAGTAGATTTGGCCAGTTGTTGGAAAAGTCCATACAAAGAGAAAATAATTGTTGTATTTTTAGATTTTCTATTCCTTCCCAAAAGATTTTGCATTCAGTATCCTTGAAGCCCAAATTTAAAAATATTCGTTTTTTTGCTTTTTTTCCAGAATGACATCAACATTTTTGATAATCCAAATGATTGGAATAGATCCTAAATAAAGAATAGTACAGGAGTAACAATTAGATACTTAGTTCTGGTCTAACGTAAATTTTAAATCTGTCAGAAGTCCATCTACCTATTTTTTTTATTACTACCTCATGAAGTCCCAATTGTGACGCCAAAGTGAAATGTTGAAGTTATTTAAACCAAATATAGTTAAACATCTCTTTAAAACTATACTAAATTGATATCTGGTGAGTGGAGGCCATCTTGGTGTAAAAAAAGAGAATCAGAAATGTTAGGTCTGAACATTAAGCATTTTTTATGTTAGTGACTGGACAGATTGTTTTCTGATTAAATTTATTTAATTTTAACTATTTTCCTGTTCCCAGTTGGTCTGTTTTAGACTTGCTAATAAAAATTGAAACTGAATCTTCTCTAACTATGACGTTATTAACCAATAACGGAGATTTTATGTATTTGTTTTTAGCTGTGAACTCACCTAAACGTAAATCTCCGAAAAAGGCAATGATGAAAGCAGTGTGAAATAGAAGGCTTTCAAATTGGGAAGTGCAGATATGAGGTAAGGAAAGTAATAAATTATTTAAATTATTAATAGTAATAGGTCTTTTACAATCGTTAACAGGCATTTGTTTCCTATAGCCTTTTAACATTTGAGGAATATGAAAATTATTATTGAATGGTTGAGAACCACAAAGTTTCAGGAAAAAAGGTATTAAACAAAAGTTTATGTTTTAGTAAGAAAATCACAAATCTTAGTTTAACCTGAGAATCATCTTTAAGCGGTTCAATCCCGGCAGCTTTGCAGAAATTCTTCCACATGTTCTATGCGGCAGAATAGTCTGCCCATGTCTTGGTGGACAGAGAATTTTTTAAAAGATGTGTAATGAGTTCTAAATCAGATTCCATAGATGATTGGGGAATAGAGATTTTTTCTGGTCCGCATCTGTTGCTATGCTCCGGAACATTGATAACTGTTTACGAGATAAATAGTCTGCAATAGAATTAGTGTTACCTGGAATATATTTGGCTTTTAGCCATATGTTATATCTTAAACATAATAATACCAAATAACGCAGAAGTTTTACTACCTTTTTGGACTTTGTTCCAAATACGACACCTTTGTTGTCGGAAAATAGCAGGATGCGTTTGTTAGAAAAATAATCTTTCCATATATACAGTCATGGCCAAAAGTTTTGAGAATGACACAAATATTATATTTTCACATGATCTGCTGCCCTCTGGTTTTTATGTGTGTTTGTCAGATGTTTTTATCACATACAGAAATATAATTGCAATCATATTATGAGTAACAAAAGCTTATATTGACAGTTAGAATGAGTTAATGCAGCAAGTCAATATTTGCAGTGTTGACCCTTCTTCTTCAGGACCTCTGCAATTCTCCCTGGCATGCTCTCAATCAACTTCTGGACCAAATCTTGACTGATAGCAGTCCATTCTTGCACAATCAATGCTTGCATTTTGTCAGAATTTGTAGGTTTTTGTTTGTCCACCCGTCTCTTGATGATTGACCACAAGATCTGGGGAGTTTCCAGGCCATGGACCCAAAATCTCTATGTTTTGTTCCCTGAGCCATTTAGTTATCACCTTTGCTTTATGGCAAGGTGCTCCATCATGCTGGAAAAGGCATTGTTGATCGCCAAACTGCTCTTGGACGGTTGGGAGAAGTTGCTCTCGGAGGACATTCTGGTACCATTCTTTATTCATGGCTGTGTTTTTAGGCAAGACTGTGAGCGAGCCGATTCCCTTGGCTGAGAAGCAACCCCACACATGAATGGTTTCAGGATGCTTTACAGTTGGCATGAGGCAAGACTGGTGGTAGCACTCACCTCGTCTTCTCAGAATAAGCTGTTTTCCAGATGTCCCAAACAATCGAAAAGGGGATTCATCAGAGAAAATGACTTTACCCCAGTCCTCAGCAGTCCACTCCCTGTACCTTTTGCAGAATATCAGTCTGTCCCTGATGTTTTTTCTGGAGAGAAGTGGCTTCTTTGCTGCCCTCCTTGAGACCAGGCCTTGCTCCAAGAGTCTCCGCCTCACGGTGCGTGCAGATGCACTCACACCTGCCTGCTGCCATTCCTGAGCAAGCTCTGCACTGCTGGTAGCCCGATCCCGCAGCTGAAACACTTTTAAGAGACGGTCCTGGCGCTTGCTGGTCTTTCTTGGGAGCCCTGGAGCCTTTGTGGCAACAATGGAACCTCTCTCCTTGAAGTTCTTGATGATGCGATAGATTGTTGACTGAGGTGCAATCTTTCTAGCTGCGATACTCTTCCCTGTTAGGCCATTTTTGTGCAGTGCAATGATGACTGCACGTGTTTCTTTAGAGATAACCATGGTTAACAGAAGAGAAACAATGATGCCAAGCACCAGCCTCCTTTTAAAGTGTCCAGTGGTGTCATTCTTACTTAATCCTGACAGATTGATCTCCAGCCCTGTTCTCATCAACACCCACACCTGTGTTAATGGAGAAATCACTGAAACAATGTTAGCTGGTCCTTTTTAGGCAGGGCTGCAATGATGTTGAAATGTGTTTTGGGGGATAAAGTTCATTTTCTAGGCAAATATTGACTTTGCAAGTAATTGCTGTTAAGCTGATCACTCTTTATAACATTCTGGAGTATATGCAAATTGCCATTATAAAAACTGAAGCAGTAGACTTTGTAAAAATTAATATTTGTATCATTCTCAAAACTTTTGGCCATGACTGTATATTGCCACTATGGCTGGGAATAGTTCTAAAAAAGTTATATTTTTTGTTACTCCTGCTTCTATCCACAGATTGGGCCATCTTTCTGCTGCCCAATGTCCATCGGAAAAGGCCCCAAAACCTACGGAACCCGCTGCATCTGTATATAAGTTGAGGCTTTCAGATGATACAAATTCATCTTGCCATATCATTTTTCCGTTGAAATTTTTAATAAATTGTAACCAAATATTAAGATCCTCTTTTAGTTCACTATTAATTTTTATGTGGTGGAAAGGAGAAGTTATACCGCTAGTGACAGCATATAGTCTACTTGAGAAAATTCTACCCATTGGGATAACTCTCGAGATGAAATTCAATAATCCCAGAGTAGATTGGATATCCTTGAGGGTAGATTTTCTTTTACTTAATAATTTACTTATAAGAAATTTTATTTTCTTTATTTTTTCTTCTGGAATGCTGAAAGTCATTTCCACAGTGTCAATGGTAATGCCTAAGAAAACCAATTTCGTTGTTGGGAAGACTGTTTTTTTCGGATGCTAGGGGTAGATTAAAATGTCTGGCTATGAATTCAAATAAGTGTAACGAGTTTAAACATTCGTCAGAGTCTTCTTTCCCTAAGAAGAGCAAATCATCTAGAAAATGTAAAAGTAGACTCTTTGGGTTGTGATGTAGTACACACCAATGAAGAAAAGTTGAGAAAGCCTCAAAGTAGACACATGAAAGCGTAAACCCCATTGGAAGGGCTTTATCGTAATAAAATTTATTTTCAAAAGAAAATCCTAGAGAATTATAGCCTTCTGGGTTGATAGGGAGGAGCCTAAAAGCGGATTTAATGTCGGCTTTGGCCAAAGGTGTGTTATTTCCGTATTTTCTCAAAAGAATTAACGCATCATCAAAGGAAGCATATTTTACAGCTGTGTCATCTTTAGAGAAATGGTCATTTGGGGAAGATCCTTTTGGGTAGGAGAGATGGTGAATAATGCGGAAAGAGTTGGGTTATTTCTTTGGAACGATACCCAGGGGAGAAACTCTAAAATTTTGAAATGGTTGGGAATCAAATGGACCTTCAAATCTATTAGCTTTTAATTCAGATTCAATTTTTTCTTTAACGATGTCTTTGTATTTTGTTTTAAATTATCTGAGAAGGAACATCCTGGACCTAAAAAGGTAGGTACGTAAAAACCTTTGGTAAAACCATCAATTAAAAGTGAAGCATGTTCTTTATTTGGGTAAATTTTTAACCATTGGAGCAGATTTGTTGTGTTCAGAGGAGTCGCTAGTTTTTGGTTAGGCATCCCTATTTGTAAATTGGTTATTGCTTGCTTGCTTTTTGAAGCATCGAAACGTGGGTGTTGTCCTGCACAGTTGGAACATTCATGTCGATATTTACAGCTTGTGAGCCATTTGCATTGACTTTCATTGAAAGCAAAGCATATGCCTCTTTTAAAATTACTCTGTTGTTGAACGTTTTGTCTTTGAAAATAATTTCTTTGAGGGATCATTAGATAGGCCATAGGCCAACTCAGTTCAGATCTGGGAAAAACTGCCATTTTTTGACAGAACATTTCATCATATGTCCACCATGCGTTTCCACCAAAATATTTGTGAGCTTCGAGTATGGTGTCCATATGATGAAAAAGACTGCTACAAAGATAGGGGTGCCTTTCTCCAATAACTGCTGCGTAAATGCAAAAAGACTGCATCCATGTATAAAAGGATTTGTTAGTGTTTTTCTTTTTTTCATCTTCTTTATCGTCTTTTTTATCAGATTTTTGAACATCTTTGCTGGCTAGGAGTAACGAATTTAAATCAATAAATTCTTTATTCCAGATTTTTAGTTTTGTTGTTAATGGAACGTGAAACCCAAGTGGTGACATCTGACATGGTAAAGCTTCTTTGAAAGATATATCAGGAATCCCTTTTAAGTTGGATGTTGTAGGGGTTAAAACAGTGTCATTGTTTAATGTAAGGTCAGGTTTGGTAGAAATTCCCTCAGTTGAGTAGTTACATGTCATGTTCCTATTAGTATCATTCTTCTCATTACACCAGACTTGTGAAAGGCAGTTAGCCTGCGTCTGTGTTTTTTGTAAACTATTAGAGTTTTGCAAAAAGGAGAAGAACTCCTTTAAAATGTTGGATATGTCAGGAGCAGAATTACTCCCTGACATTGGAGTGTTGATGTCTAAATTGCTTTCTTGAGAAAGAGAATTAAAGACTTGATGGTTAAGTTGCGTCAGTGATGACTTACCATTATGTTCGTTTGATGACTGGACTAATTCATTGCTCCGCTTCCTGACAGTTGAGGAATGCGGAGATAATCTTGCGTTCAATGAGGCGCTGATCAATTCTTCTTCCGTGCGCCTATTAGACTTGTGGGTGTGCTTTCTCCTCTTCTGGTTGGGAGGAGGAGTGTATAGCTCTTTAGACTTGCGATTCCTCTTGGTAGGTTGATCCTCTGTGTCTTCCGTTGGTATCTTGACACTTGTCTGTTTGGTTAGAGAGTTGGTGCCGGGTCTCGCGAGATCCTGTGGCGCAGTTGAAGCAGACGTGTCCTGGATAAAAATGTCCTGTGGAGGTAAACTGGGGAAAGAAATAGGGGCGGTGTCCATGGAAAGACAAAGCCTGAGCCATTCCTCACCACCAGATGACTTAGCTTTGAAAATTAGCTGTTTCAAAAGATCTTCCATGGAGAGAAAGTAACGAGATGTCTCTTTCTTGTTTTCCAGGTCCGGGAATGTGCACCGACCGTTTCCTTCTTCTTTTATAGGCTCATCCGACGGTCACCTGCTATTACCCAGGGAACCACATCACGTGAAGGACAGCCAAGTTCAAGTCATGGTGAGTATATTTAAATTACTAATATAATTAGCTTATATAAGATTAGCATAACTATATAACAACTATTGCCCCCCATGTGGCCCCTTTGCATATTCATTTACAAAGGGTCTTTCAGGATGCTCTTGTGATGTTAAGAAGCTGGGTAGAAGCACTTGTTTTATCAGGTTCAGGATCTCAGTTAGCTCTGACATGTCACCAATTCCTCTCAGCCATCTTCTGAGTCTCTGTTACTAGGGACGGATCTTGCCTGACAACAAGCAGTGAACTGCAAGTTAGCTGGAAGTGAGGCCCTTAATGGCCATGGCTTTACAGCTTTTTTTCAGGTGGATGCAGGTATAGTTTTTTACATGAAGTGATTTAGAAATTTCTAGTTCAACCATTCTCTGTTAAATAAAACAAACTGGTTTGAAAGTATAGCGACTCTTTAAAGTTATGCCTCTGAACTAAATGGGGTTTTACAAGACTAAAACAATGAAGGCCTATCCTTAGGACAGCCTGTACATCAACAGTTGAATGCAAATAACACAAATCTTTCAATAATCAATCAAACATTGCTGGTCAGCCCTAGGGTTAAGTCATCAATGCTTTAGACTTGGAAACCCCTTTAATAATCTCACGTTATTTCAGGATAATCAGTTACATTTCATGTATACAGAGTGGAACACAAATGAGAACAAGCAAAATTACCATGTTTACCATGTTTTGTGTTATTGACGTCTTATAGATTTGTTCAATGTCAGTGTCGTTGGAGGATTTTCATAAAGATTTTCAAACTTTCAAAAACAAATTGGCCTGCTACTCTCTGCGTGGTTTCTGTTATACAAGACAGTGGAAAAAACTACACCGTATCCTATTACATTCTTATGGGATGTCTAAATTCTACTGCACAGGTCTTTTGGGAAAGAGACCCTCAATCTTCTCTATTTACCTATAGATTGAGCTGTGATTAAAGATATATACATTGCTAGTGGTGCTTGGTTAAAGCGGTTATCCTTGAAAAGATAATGATGACTTATCCTCAGGAAAGGTAATCATTATGTCATTAGTAGAGGTCCAAGTCCCAGCATCCCTGTCAATCAACTGTTTGAGGGAACCGCTGTGCTCACCAAAGCTCTGGTGAGCGATGCAGGCTCCCGGAAGCTACATTGCATAGTGGCAATGCTTGGTATTGCAACTAAGCGCCACTGACTTGAATAGGGCTGAGCTGCAACTAGGCCATGTGACCGATGTACAGTGATGTCACTGGCCTAGAAGCTGTGGCGCTCAAGGCCTCTTCTAACAGCTGATGAGCAAGGGTCCCAGGTCTCCGCAGACCTGATACTGGTGACGTATCTGAAGGAGGTCATAACTATGTTTTCCTAGATAACCCCTTTAATTATCACACAACCAAGGTGGTGCATCCTATTTTGGGTTCTGAGGCAGAATGTACATTGAGGCTGGGTCAAATTAATACTGGGTGGCATCTCTCTTTGCTGTGATGCAGGCTGCCATTCTGGCATGGTAACAGTCACACAGGTGCTGGATATCCTCCTGTAGTATGTCATTACAAGCTCTTTTAACCGAGACCAGTAATTAAGCCAAGGTGGTTGGTGGCTTCTGTGCATGGGACATCCGTCTCCCCATCCAGTTGCAGACATTCTCAATGGGGGAGAGATCTGGTGATTAGGCTAACCAGGGAGGCTACTGGATACTCTGAAGAGCACATTGTGTAGTGTGAGCAGTGTGTTGGTGAGCATTATCTTGGAATACCACGTTAAAAAGTTAAAAAAAAAGGCAGTAGGACTGGTTCCACCAAGTTCCAGACATACTGGAGGCTGGTCAATATTTCCTCCACGAAGACCAGACGAGAATAACCACAGAAGCTAACAGCTGTTGTTGGTCCTATGTGTCTCCGCACCATACATGATGGCAGTAGGCAATGCTGTGGAATCCTTTGAGATACAGCAGCTCTTTTTATACGGGGATCATTGCATGCATCTGTCGGCCTTGACTATCCAGAACCCTCTCTACATGTGAGTGCCCTCCTCTGACCATTGTCAACACCACCGAGGCACTACAGATATTTCTTGTCCAACTCTTTCTGAGATTTGATGAATGGGCCATCAAATTTCTCAAAACCATATAAAATAAGCAGAGTAGCAAACAAAAACATCAGTGATTGATAATGTAATATTAGGGCTAAATCTGACATATTGGGTATCGCCGCATCCGTAACAACCTGCTCTATAAAAATATTGCATGAGATGGCCCCCCAGGCGAATGCTGTAAAAAAAATGTAAAAAAAACTTAGCCAAAACCGACATTTTCTTCCCTTTTGCCTCACAAAAAGTGTAATAGCAGGCGATCAAAAAGGCGTATTTACCCCAAAATGGTACCAATCAAACCGTCATCTTGTTCTGCAAAAACGATACACTACCTGAGACAATCGCCTGAAAACTTAAAAAAATATGGCTCTTTGAAAATGGCAACACAAAATAATGATTTTATTCTGTTCAAAAAATAAATCTAATGTGTAAAACTATCCAAAAATAAAAAAGTTAGACATATTGGGTATCGCCGCATCCGTAACAACCTGCTCTATAAAAATATTGCATGAGATGGCCCCCAGGCGAATGCTGTAAAAAAATGTAAAAAAAACTAAGCCAAAACAGACATTTTTTTCCCTTTTGCCTCACAAAAAGTGTAATAGCAGGTGATCAAAAAGGCGTATTTACCCCAAAATGGTACCAATCAAACCATCATCTTGTCCTGCAAAAACGATACCCTACCTGAGACAATCACCTGAAAACTTAAAAAAATATGGCTCTTTGAAAATGGCAACACAAAAAAAAAAGATTTTATTCTGTTCTAAAATGCATCTAATGTGTAAAACTATCCAAAAATAAAAAAGTTAGACATATTGGGTATCACCGCATCCGTAACAACCTGCTCTATAAAAATATTACATGATATAGCCCCCCAGGTGAATGTTGTAAAAAAAAAAATTTAAAAAAACCATGCCAAAACAGCTATTTTTTTTCACCTTGACTCACAAAAACTGTAATACCAAGCGATCAAAAAGTCTTATGTACCCCAAAATGGTACCAATCAAACCGTCATCTCATCCCGCAAAAAATGAGCCCCCACATAAGACAATAACTCAAAAAAATTAAAACTCAATGGCACCCGCAAACCAATCCATCAAAATCTGTTCTGCAAAATCCATATGGCGCTCCTTCTGTTTTGAGTCCTGCCATGTGCCCCCACACCAGTTTACCACCCCATATGGGGTGTTGCCGTATTCAGGAGAAAATGGGTAACAAATTATGGGGTGCTTTTCTCCTGTTACCTCTTGTGAAAATGAAAAATTTGGGGCTAAAGCAACATTTTATTGGAAGAAATGAAACTTTTCATTTTCACAGCCAAGTGTTTCCAAATTCTGTAAAACGCTTAGGGGGTCAAAGTGGCCAGTACCCCCCTTAATATATTCTTTGAAGGGTGTAGTTTCCAAAATGGGGTCACTTTATGAGGGTACGTCAGGGTATCTCAATTACAAAATGGTGCCTAAAACTATTCTAGCAAAATCTGCCTCCAAAATCCGTATGGCGGTCCTTTCCTTCTGACCACTGCCACAAACACATAGAGACGTTTACCACCACTTATGGGGTATTTCTGTAAACTGCAGAATCAGAGTAATGTATATTGAGGTTTAGTTTGCTGTTAATCCTTGCTGTGTTGCAAGAAAAAAATTATTAACATGAATAATCTACCAAAAAAGTGAAATTTAGAAATTTCACCTCCATTTTCCTTTAATTCTTGTGGAACACCTCAAGGGTTGACAAAGTTTGTAACAGCACTTTTTTATAACTTGAGGGGTGTAGTTTCTAAAATGGGGTAATTTATGGGGGGTTTCATTATGCAAGCCCCTCAAAATCACTTTATATATGAATTGGTGCTTAAAAAAAATGGTTTTGGAAAATTTGGTGAAAATTTGAAAAATGGCTTCTAAACTAGAGATGAGCGAGTAGTGAAATATTCGAAAGTTCGAAATTCGATTCGAATAGACCGCGAAATTCGACTATTCGACCGACTATCGAATCCCATTATAGTCTATGGGAAAAAAATGCTCGCCACTTGGAAATCTCAATTCGACCACTTGGAGGTCACCAAGTCCACCCTGGAACCTCAGAAAAGGATGCCAACACTGCTGGAATGCAACTAGGACAGCAGGGGAAGCATGTCTGGGTGCATATAACGCGCCCAAGTCGCACTATTACGCCACTATCACAGCCTCTCAACAATACACTCCAAACACAATATAACCTCTCTGTAAAGTGAGACCATACAATGAAACCTTCTTTCCTCAACATTGCCATGGACCCCAAGCCAAACTAGACAAAAAAGAAGATGAAATTCTTCACCCCTTAAAATCACGTTGCCTATGACAACCACAGATGGCATAGGCAAGGGGGAAAGCAAATAGACCCCACCCCTAATTGTCATTGTGTGTGTGTGTGAGATGTGGTCAGACATGTCTTCTTTAAAATGTAAAAACAACTCAAAAACACATGCAGAAGCCTTAAAATGCCCAAATTGTTGGCGCTTGAGATGTCAGTGACCCGACCTGGCCCAGTGTCATGTCTAGCAGGTAAAGCAGTGGGGATGTTGAGGGATGCATAGGACCGCAAAAGGCAGGAAGAGGCCGTGGGCTGGCCAGAGGCTCATGGAAAATTTTGTGGAGGCCCAAGAGGTGAGACGTCTTAAAAATTGTGTGGAGGCTAAAGAGGTGAGACCTCTTAAACATTTTGTAGAGCCCCAAGAGGTGAGACCTCTTAAAGATTTTGTGGAGGCCCAAGAGGTGAGACCTCTTAAAGATTTTGTGGAGGCCCAAGAGGTGAGACCTCTTAAAGATTTTGTGGAGGCCCAAGAGGTGAGACCTCTTAAAGATTTTGTGCAGGCCCAAGAGGTGAGACCTCTTAAAAATTATGTGGAGGCCCAAGAGGTGAGACCTGTTAAACATTTTGTGGAGGCCCAAGAGGTGAGACCTCTTAAAAATTATGTGGAGGCCCAAGAGGTGAGACCTCGATAAAATTATGTGGAGGCCCAAGAGGTGAGACCTCTTAAAAATTATGTGGCTGCCCAAGAGGTGAGACCTCTTAAAAATTTTGTGCAGGCCCAAGAGGTGAGACCTCTTAAAAATTATGTGGAGGCCCAAGAGGTGAGACGTATTAAAAATTATGTGGAGGCCCAAGAGGAGAGACGTGTTAAAATTATGTGGAGGCCAAGAGGTGAGACCTGTTAAAAATTATGTGGAGGCCCAAGAGGTGAGACCTCTTAAAGATTTTGTGGAGGCCCAAGAGGTGAGACCTCTTTAAAATTATGTGGAGGCCCAAGAGGTGAGACCTGTTAAAAATTATGTGGAGGCCAAGAGGTGAGACCTGTTAAACCTTTTGTGGAGGCCCAAGAGGTGAGACCTGTTAAAAAGTTATGTGGAGGCCCAAGAGGTGAGCCATAAATATATACATTTTTCTTATTTACGGAGCAATTCTACGGCGGTTAAGGAGGAGGAGGAGGAGGTGGAGGAGGAAATGGCACTTCATACAGATGGCA